>CAUYRT010024575.1:0-30145 GCA_963574885.1 Lepilemur ruficaudatus
GTCTCACTTTGTTGCCCTGGCTAGAGTGCCGTGGCGTCAGCCTAGCTCACAGCAACCTCAAACTCCTGGGCTGAAGCGATCCTTCTGCCTCAGCCTCCCGAGTAGCTGGGACTACAGGCATGTGCCACCATGCTCGGCTAATTTTTTCTATATATTTTTAGTTGTCCAATTAATTTCTTTGTATTTTTAGTAGAGACGGGGTCTCGCTCTTGCTCAGGCTGGTTTCAAACTCCTGACCTTGAGGGATCCACCCACCTCGGCCTCCCAGAGTGCTAGGATTACAGGCGTGAGCCTCTGCGCCTGGCTGCTTCCTTGTAAACTTTGAAGTCTTTTTATCCACTTCCCCTAAACCTCTGTAAGGATTAAAATTAAGATTATATTAAATTTAAACAATAGTTTTTGTCAAATTGACATTTTCATTATATCAGATCTTTCCATAAAAATATATATTTTTCATTATTGAAGAGTTTATTTTATATCTTTCAGTAGATTTAATGTTTTCTTCACATAATTCCTGTTTCTTTAAAACACTTTTATCTCCAAGTGTTTTATAGTTTTTTTCTACGGGATTTATTTGCTAGAATCTTCCTCCACAATAATGTTCAGTATTAAGAGGATTTGCACTTACCCAATCTTGTTCCTTATTTTTATTGAAATAGATTTAGTGTTGACTGTCTAGGACAAGCTGTTGGGCTTGGCAAATTATATTCTTAAATATTAGGAATTACTGCTGAATTATAAAATGACTTTTTGGCATTGAGTGATATAATTACATGGGTTTTTACCTTAAAATTTTTGAAGTGATAGATTATCTTGATATACAATAAAATATCCTTTCCTTCTTACAATGAACCATACCTTTAAAAATATTTGTTTATTCTTTATCTATATCACAAGATTTTATTTGGTAATATTTTATATGGATTTTTTCATTGTTATCTATACTTGCTATTGGCCTTTATTTTTCCTCCTTTGAGTTGTTTTGTTAGACTTTGATATCAAAGCTATATATGCTATGCAAAAAAAAAATGAAAAATTAAAAACATCTTTTTCTATGGCCTGGAATAACAAACTAACACCAAAATTATCAATTTTTAAATAGTTGGATAAAACTTGGTTATGACTCCATCTGCTCTCGGTACTGTTTGAGTTGGTAAACCTGTAATCATTAGACAATCTGTTCTGTGGTTATTGATTCACTGAAGCTTTCCGCTTCTTCCTGTGTCATCTTTGGTAATTTTGTTCTACTAGGTGATAATTCTTTTTTTGACTTTTTCAAATTTAAGAGTCATGGGAAATAGACTTTTATATTTATCATTCTTTTCATATTTAATGAATCTATAATGTTGCTTTTTAAATTCCTGATCATTGTCTACTTTTGCTTTACCTCTTTTTCCCTTAAGTGGTTTTGTGAGAAAATTTAGTGATATTACTGTTTTTTTTTCTTTTTCAAAAATCTATCTTTTGGGTTTGTGTTTTTTTTTCTTATCGGTTCTTTTAATTTGAAGATTAGGCCTTTATTTACACTTCGGGAATTCTATTATTTTATTTTCATTGCCTCACCTTCTTCTGTACCACCTTCTTCTAGAAGTTCCATAATTCACATGTGGGGGTCTGCTGTATCTCCCAAGTCGTGTGTGTGTGTGTGTGTGTGTGTGTGTGTGTGTGTATGTGTGTGTGTGAGTGATATTTCCAAATCTTTGCGGTATCATACTGTGCTTTGTGCTTTGAGATATTACTTCTGCTTGATATTCCAGGCTACTAATTTGCATCTCAGTGGTAACCATCCAATCCATCAACTCATCTACTCAATTTTTCTGTTCAGAAATTATGGTTTTAGATATAGGAAGTACTTTGGGGTTGCATTTGAATCTCTAAATTGTCATCTGTCTCCTTCAATAGCTATGTGGAGTGTTCTGTGAATTATTATCTCTCTTCTTCTCATGAGCTGAAGGGCTCTCCTCAATGGATTATTTCTCATCATGAGTTAATTGTCTAGTTATTGGAATGTCTTATACTGTAAGGCCTTGAAATGCTATAAGGTAAAGCAGCCTATACAAATAAGGGGCTGGCCCTTGTTAAGGGACCATGGGAAAATCATTCTACTCCCAGCTATCCTTCCTCTCTTCCAATCCCGGGGACTATGAGAGTTCAGTCCACTTTACTCCTCCTTAACTACTGAAGGCCAGAAGACTAGGCATCTGCAATGAAATTAATGCCAACCTTCTTCCAAGGATCCATGCTGTTTTAGAACCAGGAATTTTCTTTCCAGGATCCACAGTTTTTTGTTCTTTACCTTGAGGATCTCTGTCTGATCACTAGGCTCTCCCAGACCACACAGAAGACAGTGCTATATAAGGTTTCTCCTCTGAGTGTCCCACGGAGCTTGGTTTTACCAACACATGGGTATATATCAATCAGCATTAGTGATCTTGAAGCTCAGGCAGCAGAATAGACTGAAGTTGAAAGAAGAGGGAAAAGAAGCTATATTCAAGTTACCACCTTCCTAGAAACTTCCCACCACAGAAATTATGAAAATTTGGAGGACACAGTAAGAGAGTGATGGACACTCCATCCAATTATGGCCAAGTGGGAAGGAAGACTTTGTATTGCCACATTGCTCCATTTTTTTCAACAAAAATCATAAATCTAGAATTTTATGTAATATCTTCCCATTTCAAAATACTGATGATTTAAAAACAATTTTTTTATAAGTACTGTGTGAGCCAAAATTTGTCTTTGGGTTGAATTCTACCTGCAAAGTCACAGGTCAGGATCTTAGGAGTAGGTGGTATTATGGATGACAGATGGACATCTTTAACCTTTAGATTCTTTATCATGGAAAGCAGCCATCATTCTTTCTCTTTCGGGAAACTGTTTTGAGGCAGAAGCATGTCATCTACTTAGTTTTTCATTGCTCAAGATCCCAAGTACAGCATAAAGTATACACAGGACATTTAATATGTATTTATAGAATGAAGAAAGACAACACTTGGTGCCACTGTCAGAGGCTTATGGATAATTGGTCTGACTTTTGTGAATATGAACAGACTACAGTAAAGGAAGCTGCTAAAGTGGCAATTGAAAATGTAAGTGAGATGAGGCATGGTGTCATGAAAAAAAAAATTCCCTGGAATCAATTTGAGTGGAGGTAAGTAGAATGTACAATTATGTACTTTCTGCAAGACCAAATATTTTCAACATCTCAACTGTCTAACTTTTCTGTGGCAAAGTTAGTTGGGCAATGAATCCTACTTAATGGCGAAGACAGAAAGCTTTGTCCTAACCATGTGGATTTGAAGATTTCATACTTTGACAGCCAACTAAATGCAAAGCCTTGTCAATTAACATAGAGTCTGAAGATGAATTCAAAAAAATGAATTTTCATTTTTTTTCCTATCTGGTATGCATCTCTAAAAGATTCTTGTAGGGAAAGGAAAACAATGAAATCATTGTCCTTTATTTTACAAGCACAGAGTCTGAATATTATAATCCTGAAGAAATGATTGCCTGAAATGAGAACTCAAACGTGATTTCAAAAGATGAGGAAGGGCCAAAAACAGGTTTTGAATTAAAAGCCTGCTTAATCCTTGATTGGGCTCTGAGGGTCTGCTTGCCTTACTGCTTCCTGTATTAACATGAGCCCTATTCCTAATTACAACCTGTTTTTATTGTTTTCATCTAGATGACACCAAGATGTGTAGGATTAAATAGATAGTGCCATGTACACTGTGTAACAAATTTGTGGCAAAATACCATGTTCCCTATGTTCCCTCCAGCACGGAAAGAGTGAGTTCCTGGGTCAAAATATTAATGCTAGACATTCAAGACTGCTATTGTCATATTGTTATTATTCTGAAAACAGCACACGAAGTCATCCTACTGAGTCAACAGACTGTCTTGAGCTCATCAATAAGCCCACATAATTTTACTCTCTAATTTAAAATTTTTTGTTTATAAAATTTCTCTCTGGGAGAGTTTGAAGCATGAATTTCAAAACAGACTATTATTAACATCAAAGACTATTGAGTCTACATATACATGATAGGAAGATAGAGTATATAATAATACTACACATTTATTTATAATCTGTCTACTTTCCAAAAAAGGATTTGAGGTCGGTTCTCCAGAGTAAATGAATAGGTTATAATCAACCCTTTCTGTCTGGAAATTCAACGATCTAACAAGTGCACCCAAAGAATGCCAGACACAGCCGTTTTCTTCAGGACTGTCACAGTGCCCTGCTTCCAAAGGATATGACGCCCAAAGGGTTTGCAGCTGTGCTGTCATCACAAGCTTAAATTTGACACTGGTGATATCACAACTACGGAATATAATTTTTTAAAAATATCACAGCTGAGCTTTTAGATTACATAAATTGTCGTTAAGAAGTGAGCTCCACGGGGTTTGGTAGAGTCTGCTGACGTTTACAGGAGCACAGTGAGGGGAATTGAGTTCATTAAAGACTCAGCTGCGTCACATACTGTGCTAGGACTTTTGTATCCATTATCTCATTTAGCTTCACAATAGCCCCACGGGCTAAGTAGTATTATCCTTATTCTAGACACAAGCAAGTTCAGATTTGAAGAGGTTAAACACCTTCTCCAAGATCACACAGCTGGCAAGTGACGGAACAACGAAGTTCACCCAGGCCTCCCTGATTCCAAAGCATGTGCTCTTTCCATTACAACTGGAATGTTTGGAATTCAGCTTATATTCCATTTTGGCCTGGATTAAAGAACTGCTCTGGGCCTTTCTCAGGAGTCAAGTAAAATAGAGCCTAATGAAAAGAGCTGATTCATCTCCTAACAAAGCATAACATACTTCAGTAGCAAGGGACAGGGTCTCACTACTGGAATAAAAATCATGGCTGGATGAAAGCCCTGTTCTCAGCTGCTCCCTCCCATAGATGCCATGACCTCTTAATGTCCCCTATGAGTGTTCCTTCCTATGTCTTCTTTAAAAACAAACAAACTAAACTATTTCTCTGGAAGACACATAAAAGTTGTACATGAAATAAGTTCACACTCAGGTGTTTTATGACTCATCAGATCTGCTTTCTTCTGAGGAGAAAGGCAGGCAACACATTTTTGGTGTGTGGAAGTTGATGAGGCCAAAAAACAGAATGAAAATCCAGAAAAGAAATGAAAGAAGAACACTCTGTCTATTTCACCTCCTGCTTAGGTCAAGTCCTAGACACAGTACTTGGGAAAAGAAGGGAAAATGAGATGAGATTCTGGTGGTTTTTTTTTTTTCCTTTGAGTAGTCTGGAAACTTGCAATGGGTCAAATGTGTCGCTATGTTCTTGATTTGAGAGATGTCTGCCTGAAGATCATCATAATTTTTAAAGTTCTATTCCAGTGGTCACTGATGATTTATATCATTTTAAAGGTCAAGCATTGGCATCAAAGTCTTTTCTGAATCATTTGCTTTTACAATTTTGATAATACTATACATGAAAGGTACACTTTGAAAACGTAGGAGAAGATTTCTTCCTCTCATCCTTGTGAATTTGACTTTTCAAATATCATTAACTTTGAAGTCCAAATCATGGGTTTGGCTAAGACTGGTGCTAGAAAGAAAATTGTGCAAAATCATAGGAGAAAAAAATCCTAATGAATTATTCCATCATTGTCTTTCTTATTTAAGTGGACATTGGAGAGTATTGTGTAGCTAAATATAAATGTACCATAGACTGTAAAAGTTAAAAGACAAGAATGAAATTCCAAGCACTGTCCATAGCTGGTAAAACACAAAGTTCCATTTTTAAACAACATTTTTCAAAGCTTCTAAAAACGTACTCTGCTGTCAGGAAGCCCTGTTGAGGGCCTTCACAATGACACAAGCCTAAGGGCTTGGCAACCATCCTGTGCAGTGAAAGACGAAGTGTTGGGCTCCGAGCCAAGGAAAGCCAAAGTGATCAATATTACACTCTGAAAGCACCAATGGACCCTTTGTCCCAGAATGAGCACTTCTGGGAGATGTGCCAGAAGATTCACATGTGCACATATGTGCACACACAGTAACATGATGACTCAGGAAATCTACTCATATGGGAAGATCAAAAGCACAGCAGGATATTCCTGTGACTCTGACATTGGTCAGCAATACTTCAACGTCCACATCCGAATATGAAGGCAGCATAAAGAGCCTACAGACGGAGGATATACAGACACTTGAAAAAAGGTACTAAGGCAGCTTATTTTTCTCCCGTTGTCCCTCCACCTACCGTGCACAACTCTGGTGCTTTGTCAGCCACTCCCTCGCACCACTTTGAAGTATGACTCTGTCCCTGAGTCCTACGGCATGGATGCCAGCCTGGCCCGATCTCACCTCTGGAAGCCTCTGCCCTCCAGCGTGCTCACAAGTGTTTGGAACATGTACTGGGGATAGAAGGGAATATGATCCCAGACCAGGTTCAGACGGCTACTAGAACATGTCATGTGTCTGGCACTGAGCAAGATCACATTGCCAATTTAAAACCAACTAAGCAATCTGAGTTTCTTGGGAAAGAAAAAAGAAAAGACCATGTGCCTGATGAGAGAACCATGGAAAGGTAACACACACACACACACACACACACAAATCATTTATCTGAAAACCAAGGCTATATTTGGGGTCAGAAAAAATATATATTTAGTGGCTAGCACTCATAGAAAGGCCAAATCAGGCACTTTTGATACTGTTGTCTGTATGGATAAATTTTAAGGACAGGTGGAGCCAGGCAGGAAATGAATATTCAATTTAGAACTTTTTCATATACTTAATATCTGCCTCTCTCATCATGTTTGCAATTTTTACAGTCTTTGTTATGAATAGCTTCTCATCACATTTCTAAGAGGCAGATCATCGTAATTGCAACCTTATGTTATGGCAGAACAGAAAGAAGTGACTTGGCAAAGGTCATGTGGCAATGCAATGTCCTAGACAGGAAGGGAACTGATCTATCTGGAAACCATTGTGAGCTGTGCATTCCAGCGTGCATGGCAGAAAGCAGGGCTCAGGTTGCCCCAGCCAAAGCTGAGAGCTTATTCAGAAGCATGAACGCTTAGTATGGATATGATGTCACCAAGAAGAAGAAATCAAACTTTAGTAGTAATAACATGAGCAAAATCTTATTGGAAGGAATTTCCAAATCACTCTTGCTATTTTGAGCATTAGGAATACGATAGGGAAAGGATGAGCTGCCCTTTGACACTGCGGTGTTTGATTTGGCATATAAATGTCTACAAAATCCACTCAGCTAACAACCTACTCCTTACAAAAGTGTTATTTATATTAACTCAGGTGAGGATAGTAACTCTTTCATGAGATTCTCCAGGGGGCTACTTCTGTGTGCTCTTGTATGGTCCATGTGGCTGTAGGATAAACCAACACTTACATCCCAGGATACTTCTTTGCAGTAGGAATTAGATGTTTGAATAATTTTGGAAATGAAATATCATGAATTCCTTAATTTATGCATAATGAATGAGGTTTTTTTTTTCAGATTCCACATGAACTGATAGTTATTTCTTCCCACCAAAATGTTAAAGCATAAAAATCCCCCATCTCCCACCACAACACAGAAGAGAGGAGATTGAAAACTGAGATGAGAGAAACAAAAAGCTTTATCATCAATATTTTTCAGAAAATACATGTTGCCCCTTAATCAAATCTCCTCATAAATATGGTTGATTAAAAATAAAAACTAAAAAGCTCTGAATGAACTTTGAAATATTTAAAGTGGAGAAACCAAGACTTTTCTGTAATTAGTATAAAATTCTGACATATAGAAGCAAACATGTAAACCAAAAGGTGTAGGACAAGACCTTCATCAGATACGGAAGAAGTGTACTAGAGGGGAATATGGTCCAAACTGGATAAAAACAGATACTTCTCCATTGGCCAGATTTGAACAAATGCCTTTCTTCAATTGTTCCCCAAAGGGGAATTAAATGTTAATATTTCACATGGTTTGTGTCTCTAATGCTTAAAAAGGAATTGATTATGAAATATTTCAAACATACAGAAAATGGTATATTATCAACAGCTATATTTTACACACCTTAGCATCTTGCCATATTTGCTTTAGAGCTAATTCTTTGTAAGAAAGAAGACATGGCAGGTACATTTGAAGCCTGCAATAGAACACCACCCTCCCCCGAAATTCAATTTCCTTTTCTCCCTCCACAGCGTTAACCAGAAATTGGTGTGTATTTTGCTGTTGTTTTATACCTTATTATATGTGGATGTATCAAATCATTATGTAGCATTGTTTACACACTTTAAAACTTTAGCTGAATGGTATTTTCTTGTTTTACAGTCTTTTCTATATGTTTTTATTCCTCCAAATAGCTTTTAACATTTATCCAAGTTGATATATGCATATCTAGTTTAATCATTATAACCACTAAGTAACTAGTCTATTTATGTGTGTTGGGGGGATATCATTTAACAATAGTTCACTATTACTATTTTTCATTTTTGTTGTATATTTTATTTAGCTGTTTTATTTCATATTTCCTTCATTACAGTAATACTTATTCCTTTTTGTGTGATTTTTCTTTTCGTATCCTTTGCCTATTTTTTCCACTGAGTTGTCTGACTTTGTGAAATCAATTTATAGGAGCTTTTAATATATTCTAAATACCAATTCTTTGACAATTACATGCCCCACAAATAACTTCTCTCTACTATATCTTTGTCTTAAATTACTTATAGATTGCTGTATACAATGGCATGCTCCACCTCTGTTCCTTAAATCAGCCTCATCCACCATACACAGTTGATGACGAAAACGAAATATGACAACAATTTCACTTTGCTTTTCTATCAACCCCATTCTTGTTCAATTCCAGTTATACCTTGTTTCCTACCAGTGGCTCTGTTTCTTTTCTTTAGCCTCAAATCCAATCTTTTGTATGACATTTGAACTTAATGCCCCAAGTTTTTATATTCTGTGCTTCCTGAAAATGTCATCCAGCACTCAAGCTCTATCTTGTCAGCTCTTTCCTTCTTATGTGGATTTTCTGAATCTTGTATAACTCACATCTCATGTTCTCATGATTGTGGTAAGCTGGATCCTTGGGTCTATTGCTGAACTTCTTATCAAATGCTAAATCTTTATCAACCTAATTTGTTTTCTTCAGACATATATCTCTCTCATAAATGATCTTGTTCATGTATTTTGTTTCTTTATTATCTGTTTCCCTACTCTCCATTCTCCTACCAGAATATAAACTTCATGAGAGCAAAAACTTTGTCTTTTCATCACAATATTTTCATTATTTTTTGAATGAAAGAATGAATCCAGATAATATTCTTTGCATGACTTCTGATCTTTGGAAAAGTAACTCTAACACAAGTCTTTTTCATTAAAGTTTTGTATCATTTTTACACTGTAATATTAATATACAACTAGTCAATCTTCATTAAGGATTTTTGTTGTAATTTCATTCTCACAACATCTTTAATAAGTATGGCAGTTTTAAAACATGGCTGCAAATTCTTTGTCACTTCTCCCATAAAGAGGTACAATCTATGTCCCCTTCCTTGATTTGAGTGTTTGTGGTGTTATGTGATTTCTGAAGCTGGATCATGAAAGGACATTCAATTGCCACATTGTTTGCTGGAACACTTGCTCATGGAGTCCTGAATCATTTTGTAGAAAGTCCAACTGTCCTGAGGTAGTCATGCTGTGAGGAAACCCAAGCCACATGGGGAGGCCACATGGCGACATGTAGGTCACCTGGTCACATGCAGGAGTTCTAGGTGGCAGCCCCAGCTGAGCCCAGCCTTTGGTTTATCCCTATCCAGTTGCCAGACATGGAAGAAGCCTCTAAATGATTCTGTCCCTCAGCTGTTCAAGTGACTCTTAGTCAATTAAGCCTTTTCAGCTGTGGCCATGTATACTACAAAGTAGAGACAGGCCGTATCCACTGTGCTCTGCTGGGATGTCAAAAGATACCTGTACAAAAAGGATTCCAAATTAATTTTTGAGGTCAAAATTCTTTTATCTAGAGTAAACAGACAAGATAAACCATATTTTAAGTTAAGGTTTATAACCAAGCTGATGATTATCTGAGTTTACCACAAATTAAAACTCCATCCCAATAGATCAACTATCCAAAGAAGAAACATTGCTTTCTATACTATTTTTTGGCTAAAATCACATTTCAGAAGGTATAGAAGAAAAATAAAAAATAAAAGACTTCAGCATGTATGCTTCTAAGAGTTCTGATTTGAACAAATCCTCCTGGAAAAATACTTTATCAAGTAGAACAACATGACAAAACCCTCCAGCCCAAAAACATTCTAGAGCTTCTATAATATAGGCCCAAGACCTCAGTATAATGATAGAACCTGTTGTTTATCAACACCAAAATCCCCAGCAAAGACTCTTAATATATAAATGAATGGCACTCTGGGAGGCCGAGGCAGGAGGATCATTTGAGCTCAGGAGTTCAAGGCCAACCTGAGCAAGAGCGAGACCCCATCTCTACTAAAAATAGAAAGAAATTAGCTGGACAACTAAAAATATATAGAAAAAATTAGCTGGGTATGGTGACACATGCCTATAGTCCCAGCTACTCGGGAGGCTGAGGTAGAAGGATTGCTTGAGCCCAGGAGTTTGAGGTTGCTGTGAGCTAGGCTGACGCCACGGTACTCTAGCCCAGGCAACAGAGTGAGACTCTGTCTAGCTAGCTAGATAGATAGATAGCTAGCTAGCTAGATAGATAGATACATAGATAGTCAGTACAAATGAACAAATATCCAGGACATATTCTTGTTTGTCCATAAGTCACCCTCTAAGATTGGTGGGACATTGCCAGGTTATGCTTTAAATATCACTCAGGGGCATTTTATTCTATTAATTACTATCTCCTTAAACTCTCTTTTCCTTGGGAATTTGGGACATTACTCTTTAGTGATTTTTCTGCTACCTATCTCGATTTTTCTTCTATGTCTTCTGTGGGATGCCTCTTTCTAATGCTACTGCAAGCACCATACCTGGCCTTCTGTTCTTCTCAATGTCATTTCCATTAGTGCTTTAATCTACCTCCTACATGCTGATGACCTTCACATGTCTACCTCCAGTTCAGATTTCTTTTGAAACTAGATACATAATCTGCTCCTGAACTTATTCCCTTAGGGATAGATTTTTTTTCTTGCAGGTTGGCTTCCTGAAACTTTACTGATCAGAGCCTGGGAGCCACCCCACCATTGGCAGTGTGTGTTGACGTGTCTAGACTAGAGAGAAGGTAATGGAGTCCACGGCATATTTCAGCACCTGATTCTGGACTGGACACTGTTATGAGGTCTAGAAAAAGTTTGGGTTCCCAGTAAATTTTAGGGAATCAACAGGGATGAAAACAGCTATGTATATAGCTTCTCCTAGATGTGTCTACATTGATGACCTGTAGCTGCCTTGTTTCCAAAAATTGAATTTGTTTTTAGACCGTGTGAAAATTTTGTTTAATTTGCTCCCCAATGTATATTCAACACTTAACACATTGCCTGATCCAGGGCAGGTAGACAATATTGACTGAATAGATGAATGAATGAAATAATCTCAAAATTGTTTTCCTCCCAGTATTCCCTGTTTTTGAAATGGTGTCATCTCCTTCCATTTTCCCAAGAACCTCAGAGCCATCCTAGATCTTCTTCTCCTAGCCCTAACCCATCCACTTGATCACTGATTCTGTCAATTCTCTTTTCTATCTATCTGCCCCTCCTCCCCACCCCCATGACCATTTCACTAGTTTGTCACCACCCCCTTCATCTTCTCCACAGCTATCAGAGGGATAACTCTAAAGACAAGTGCCACTGTGTCACATCCTACTGAGCTCTGCCTCTGAGCTGAATGACCTTGGACAAGTAACTTAGCTATGCTGTGTCTTACAGTGGGTTGTGGGGCTTAAGTGAAGTAATATATGTGAATCATTTAGAACAGAGCCTGGGTTATGGTAACAGCCAACCTTACCTAGTGCTTTTGTTATTACAACCTGATATGCTTTAGTGAACCTGCTTTGCCTATAGGAAAACAAAAACAAATCAACACAAACCAATCCCTTTGCCAGATAAGCAAGACCTTTTCTATCTGACTCTGCCACTGGTTTGGCCTTGTTTCTCACTCTTCTCGCTCTGAATTCTAATAATATCTAATCACATTGTGTTCGTAATACATGGCATGCTTCTTTACACCATTGAATACATTACTATCATCCCTTTGCAAACTCCTCTTACTGTTTAAATCTCAGCTTGGAATCTAATGAATCTTGTATGACATTTCTGGACAAAGTCAGGTGCCCCCCTGAAAGTGCCACTTAACTGTGTGCATATGCCATTCATAGCTATTATCTCACTGTATTATTGAAGTTTTAAGTAGTATTTCTCTACTTTCCTTAAATTTTATACTTCTTTCGGGCATAAATAGTTCTTTTGATTTTTTTTTTCTCTAGTACCAGGGTCTGGCATTTAGTATACATGCAATAATTATTTGTTGAATAAATGAATCACTCTGCTATCAAATCATTAAGAATGACCTATATTATTGATAGAGAATAATATTTTGAGCAAAGGAAAAAGGCACCATTATTATTTGTGATTCTCTGCTGAGAAAAATTCCAGTTCTGCACATTCAGTGATTTAGCTAAGTATGTAAGCTCATCTTTTGAAAAGTCCCCATAGTTTGATATATTTTATCTTCATATATTTCTTCTTTAACACTCTTCCTTTCTTAATATAGGTCCAAGTTTTCCTTCTCTCTGAAGAATTTCTTTTAACATTTCTTGGAAGGCAGATATGCTGGTGACAAATGCCCTCAATTTTTGCTTGTCTGAGAAAATTCTTTATTTCTCTTCCACTTTCAAAGGATAAAGAATTCTAGACTGGCAGGTTTTTTCTTTCAACACATTACTTATCTCCACTCTCTTCTTGTTTGCATAGTTTCTGAAAAGGAGTATGATGTAACTCTTACCCTTGCTCCTCTATAGGTAAGGTGTTTTTCCTCTGGTTTCTTTCAAGATTTTCTCTTTGTCTTCAACTTTCTGCAGTTTGAATATTATATGCCTAGGTGTAGGTTTTGTTTTTTGTTTTTTAATCCTTCTTGGTGTTCTTTTTGCTTTCTGGATCTGTAGCATGGTGACTGTCATTGATTTTAGGAAATTCTCAGTCATTACTGCTTCCGATATTTTTTCATTCCTTTTTGTCTTTGTTCTCCTTCTGGTATTAATACTTCCATTATGCATATATTATACCTTTTGTAGTTGTTCTACTATTCTTAGATATTACATTGTCTTTTCCGTTCTTTTTTTTCCTTTGCATTTCAGTTTTAAAAGTTTCTATTGATATTTTTATAAGCTCATTGATTTTTTTCCTTTGGTTGTGTCCAGTTTATTGAAGAGCCTCTCAAAGGCATTCTTCATTCCTGCTACAGAGTTTTTGATTTCTAGTATTTCCTTTTGATTCTTTCTTGAACTCTACCTCTCCCTGCTTACATCACTCATCTGTTCTTGTATGTGTCCACTTTTTCCGTTACAGCTCTTAGCATATTAGTCATAGTTGTTTTAAATTTCTAATATCCCCTCCATGTCTGACTCTGGTTCTGATGCTTGCTCTGTCTCTACAAATTAGTTTTATACTTTGAAATTTTTTATTGAAAGCTAGACATTAAATACTGGGTAAAAGAAACAGAAGTATACAGTTCTCTTTTTTTGAGGTTTTCTGTTTATCTGACAAGCAGTTAGGCTATTCTTAATGTCTGCTGTAGCTGTAGATATCAAAAGTTAAAATTTCCTCCGGTGTCTTATGTTTGTCTCTCCTGTTGTTTTGGGGTTTCCTTAGAGATTTCTTCTTAAATAAAGTCTGACATGCAGTTCTTTCTGTTGTATTCCTCAATTTTATTATACAGAGCCCTATGAATGTGACGGTAAGGTGTGGGAAGAGAGGAAGTGTTCTATGATTAGGTCTAAGTGTTTTAGTTAGCCTGTATTTCTGAGCTATGAGCTTCACAATTGCTTCTTGATTTTCCCCCCTCTTTGGTGAGTCAAAAAGGCTAAAAAGGGCTACAGTTGGATATTTCCCTTCTCCCAGGTCAGTTAGGTTCTTATAAAACCTCAGTTAATTAAGCTCTAGTAAAATAGTTTCTCTTAAGAGCAGGCCTTGCTGAGAAGAACAAAATAATCCAAGTCAATTTTAAATGGCAAACTTTCCCCTCCCCTGCTGGAAACAGAAAGGGATTTTTGGGCTGGGTGTGGTGGCTCACGCCTGTAATCCTAGCACTCTGGGAGGCCAAGGCAGGTGGATTGTTTGAGCTCAGGAGTTGGAGACCAGCCTGAGCAAGAGCAAGACCCCATCTCTACTAAAAAAAATAGAAATCAGCTGGACAACTAAAAATGTATAGAAAAAATTAGCTGGCATAGGGGCATATGCCTGTAGTCCCACTACTCAGGAGGCTGAGGTAGAAGGATTGCTGGAGCCCAGGAAGCTGAGGTTGCTGTGAGCTAGGCTGACGCCATGGCACTCTAGCCCAGCAACAGAGTGAGACTCTGTCTCAAAAAAAAGAAGGGGATTTTTTTAAAACCAGATCTTCACTATGACAATTTATCAGGGCTTTTAGAGATAAAATTCATAAAAGTATGGGGCTTCTCTAAGATTGAGGCCCCCTGAATTTCTTAATTCTTAAACTTGTCCGCACTGAGCCTCCAGCAATTTGACAATTACAATTTAAATCTTCCTACCTTGGTACTGGTCCTTGCAGGAGTTCTTTGCTCCTGGGCTTCTGCTCTGGTATGCTGTGATTCTCTGTATTCACCTGTCTCTCTAATTGTGGGGCAATGGTTTGCCCTATGACTTCAATTTTCCAATGGATACAATGAGTTTTTGATTTTCAGTTTGTTTTGCTATTTTCTTATACTGAGGATGGGCATGACAATATCCAAGCTCCTTACATGCTGGACCAGAGACTGGAAATCTAGTTTACAATATAAAAAATATAAATATTAATACATGCTGTTGCAGTTGGCTAATTGTTTCTCCCCTAAGAAAACAGTGAGTGCATATTTGTCTATCTGTGCGATGATGACACTGTTTGTGAGAAGTGAATAAATGATATTCCAATGTCATCTACAATGTTGTGCTTAATTTCAACTCCATTGTGCCAGATGAGTGTTGTCTTCTGGCAACAGTGATAATATTCATTGTAACAACTGAACAGACATCCTAATGACAGTAGCCTCTTAACAATCTAAAAAGAACTCTCATTCTGGTAAGCCAAATGCCATAGGATAACTTTTTCTGGTGGATTATGACGTAGCTAAAGAATGTCTGCCTTTTTTTTTTTTTTGACAGAATTTCATTCTGTCACACAAGCTAAAGTGCAGTGGCATCATCATAGCTCACTGCTGCCTCAAATTCCTGGGCTCAAGTGACCCTCTTGCCTCAGCCTCCCAAGTAGCTGGGATTACAGCTTTTTCTATTTGCCACAAAACCTGATGTTTTGATAGCATGGAAAGTTTTTCATCGAGTCATCCTTTGTTATGCTATGACTGGTGTGTCAGTGATGTACAAACTACATATGGATTCTAGAAAGCAGAGTCTCATTGAAGCATTGGGAAATTCCAGAGGCGCCAGATTGTAAACTGAAGAGGTTTAGCTCGTACTATTCTCAGAAGATGAAAATAACTATTGGTAAGTTTTAATTAGGTGAGATTTCACTGAGTTCTTCCCCCAGAATGACAATGAAAGTGCTGTTGGCTAACTCTGGATGTGGTCTCACTATATGGCATTAGCCATGGCATTAGTCTTGGGTGTCACTCAACGTGTATGCAGATGTAGCTGGTTTGAGAACACTTGTGCCTTAACTGTGTGCCTGGAATAATATTCTGTGATATTAACTTACCTTTTTCTCTTTCTGTTTTCCACCTGCTCTTCTCCATATTCAAGGGTGCTGGTCCTCCTCTTATTACCTCAAGAAATATAACACAAGACAAGAAAGGAAGCAAAAATAACCAAAGTCATTCTGCCTATTTTTTTCCTAAAAGCCCAAGCTTCGGGAAAATTGATTGGTTGTAGAGTTTGCTGACGAGATAGCAAAAAGGAAATTCAATGGCATGAACAAATGGAAAATGATTTCCATTAGATTGAAAATCATCCGGCGCTCCCTCCCTTGAGCTAAGGGAGTGGAAAGAGAAGAGAGAGATTTGTGAGCCCTTGGCGTGGAAGTGACTACATCCTGCTACTCAGGGCACCACAGGGGATGTGCTGAGGCCTCCAGGAGGGCTTGGCTGAGCAGTGTTCAGGCAAATGGAAGGACAAGCAATCTCAGCAAGAAAGGGTTCTTTGCTCCAGACACGTACAGAAGCAGCAGGAATCTGTTGGTACTGAAAGGGTCATGTGGGCAGCAGACATTTCTATCAATGTGGCAGAAAGACTACAGCCAAGATCAGTCCATCTTCACCCTGTGTGAGATCCAAGAACTGTGGTATAACTCAGGATGGAGAAGTCCAGAAAACACTAATGTTCACATTTTTTGCCTCATGGGTTGAAGGTCTTAAAAGATGAATTAAATTGATTTTGCATAAAAGTTGCAACATTTCTTTCTGACCTGAATTTGTACACATATTCACACTTTTATTAGATCCTTAAGCTCTTCTTTTTTATTTTTTTCCTTTAAAATTAAGGGTACACACCTAGCATTCAAATGATTTTGAGCATTATTTCTCTAACTTTGTTTTAATAGAATTCACCATCTTCAGAAACTTTAATACACATGTAACACAGAAGTCTTCAGCAAAATAGACTTCATTGCTGCAAAAACTACTTTGGATTAAAACCAATCAAAATAAGCTCAGTATAAAAGTAAAGGAATTCAAAAGGAGTAAGAAGGAAGCAACAAAACGACAAGAAATAAGGAGCTCGGAAGGGCCAAACATGCTAATAATGAATAATATTATGATCTCCCAATTTTGATCAGTGTCACAACTTGACCTTGTTTTATATCATTACTACTTCGGTTCCTCCTCCTGTCTAAATGTTTTTGCCCCTTCAAAAGCTCTTGACTCCGACATTGCAGCTGCTGTGGACATCACGTGAAAGGTTGCCGCAGTTATTGGCATTTCAGCTCAGGAGTGGTTCCAAGTTTCTGATCATTCTGGGCTCTTTGAACCCCATTACAAACCAGTTCTCTTAAGTCTCCAGCCTCTCTTGCCTTTGGATCTTGGCTGGTCTGTTGATGGCCCAGCCTTGGACCATCCTGATTGTTATGGGTTGAATCCTATCACCCCTTTTCCCCTCAAAGATATGCTGCTGTCTCATCCCCCAGTACCTCAGAATATGACCTTATTTGGAGGCAGAGTCTTTGCAGTCATAGCGAAGTTAAAATGACTAGTGTCCATCAGGACTGGAGTCCTTATAAGAAGAAATCTGGGCACAGACAGGGACATATAGAGGGAAGAGGATGTGACAAGACACAGGGAGAAGTCAGCCACCTGTAAGCCAAGGAGGGGGTGCCTGGACCAGATCCTTCCCTCACAACAGTCAGAAGCAACCAACCCTGCTGACAGCTTGATTTCAGACTTTTAGCCTCCGGAGCTTTGAGACAACACATTTCTGTTGTTTAGGACACTCAGTTTGTGGTATTTTGTTATGGCAGCCCTAGCAAACTAATGCACTGATCTTCACCTGACATCACCTTCTGATAACTGCTCCTTGGCTTGAGGCACAGAAACCAAGGCAGGACGCCCCCACCTCATGAAACACAGCACAAAGCAATATTCCTTACCCCTCGCTTATCAGGAGAAGTAAACTGGATAGCCACACCGTGGGCTTCAAAAACATTGTTGCTTTATATCTATTTACTAGTAATAATTATTGTTAGTCTCTTCAAAACACGTAATTCACTATTGCATTTACTAGCAAATGTTGTTAAGGATATTGTTCACCATATCACCCATATATTTAAATAAAATCCCATGAGAAACATCTGAAATTCAGTTTTTTGTTGTTTCATAATTTGATAATATCTATAAAAATTAAAAATATAATGATAATCTATGACCAAGCAGTTCCACATGGCCCTTAAAGTAGGTAAAAGCTTGGAGTATTTGAAGAACTAGAAAAAGGCCAGCCGTAGTCATTAGCTACTTCAAGATAAGAATCTTTCTGGAACAGTGTATTCTTCATTTTAGTGAACGATCAGGGGTAGAGCAGAGTGAGAAGTATCCCCGAAACATCAAATATTTTCAGTTTGATACTTTTGGCTCCTTGGAATTTAGAATGTTTAGAACGAGGGTTTTGGTTCAATATAAACCTCATCTATACCACATAGCTGCAAACTTTCACTTTGTGAGTCCTCAAATATGACACTAAGGATAATGAGGCTGATATTATCAAGTTACCAGGGCAGACATCCGTCAGGTGTCTTTTAAAGCACATCAATAACATAGCTGAGACAGCTCTCACTCTGTACATATGAAAAGGATGATAGGCAGCCTGTGAATTATTTTTAGTGTCATTTTATTTATTTTTATTGTTTAATTTATAAGCAAAGATTGTATATATTTATGGCATAAATCATGACTTTTAGATATATGCATACATTGTGGAATGGCTAAATTGAGGTATTTAACATACGTATTACTTCTCATACTTAATATTTTTTATGCTTATTTTATTTAAAATCCACTCTCTCAGCAATTTTCAAGTACACAATATACTGTTCTTAATTGTAGTCGCCATGAGGTACAGTGGATCTTTTGAACTTATTCCTCCTGTCTAACTCAAATTTTGTGTCCTTTGCCCAGTATCTCCTTCATCTCCCCAACCTCCAGCCTCTGTTTCTAGGAGTTCAATGTTTGCTGAATCATATAATAGTTCTTTTTTTAATTTTTTGAGGAAGCTCCACACTGTTTTCCATAATGGCTGTGCTAATTTGCATTCTTACCAATAGTGTACAAGTTGTTCCATTTTCTCCAGTCCCACTGCCATAGGCCAGTTTCCTGAAGCTTTAGCCCATCAAGACCAAGAGTGCCTTCAGTTCAGAGGTGGTGAGCAGAAATTAGGTCAATGCAGTTTTTTGAATGAAATATAAATATAAATTTTAAATATGAATTATTAATATAAAAACTCAGAGGTTTTATTATATTCCCAGAAGAAACAAACACTGTGCACCTGCTTCTGTAATCCTTATGTAAGTGAAGGAAGAGCTGTGATTTAGACTTTTTTGTGGTTTCTTTGGCCTGTGTCTTCCCCAAAGAAAACAAATATACACACAGCTGTTATAGCACTTGCTTTCTGTTCCAGAAATGGGTAAGTGTGGAATAGAAATCTTGGGTGCCTTCAGACATTGCTTAATAACTAAAAAGTGACGAACACAGCAGGTCTCTCCTGGTTCCCAGTAGGGAGGCAGTAATTCATTACACGAGTATCTCTGCACCTGCAGTGATGGCTGCTTTACCCTCGTCTGTGCACCGGAGGCTGTCCTTGCATAACTGTGTGAGTATGAAGCTGAGGAAATAACCTCACTACTGTGGGCCTGGAGAAAGAATGCACAATGATGATCCCAAAACCAAAAGAGAAAGATTTCTGGTTCCACTGGGATAGGCCACTTTCCCAAGGCTAAGTCCCATCAAGTCTAAGAGTGCATCTAGTTCAGAGGCGGTGAGCAGAGATTAAGTCCGTGCAGTTTTATTGAATAAAATATAAAACCAAGGATTTGCGAATTTCAGGCCATGCCCATTTAAAATCCTTTCAAATGGCCATGCAGCTGCATTACAGGATGGTGCTTGACTGAAGTTGGTAATGTCAATGAATTTAACTTTCCTTTCACATTTTATTTCTTATAGTTATTGGTGTTATTGATGAAGAACTAGGTGATATATGGAGAATGTCCCTTTGGCTGCTATTTTTACAAATCCCTTTGTAACAGAGAGATGGGGTATCCTTTAAAGTTTGCTCTAGAAAGCTCTTATCTTTTCTTCCTACTATAAATTAAATAATCTTGTAGTAATTTTTAATATGAATTGTTTGGCATAAAATGAAAATATCAATCATAAGTGCTATGAAGCATTTCAGAGAAACGTATTTACTGATTCATCCAATTAACTCTGATTGATTCCTAGGGCCAACCGTGTGTTGTGCTAAAAACGGGGAGAACAGAGATGAATAAAAACAATCCCTGCCCAGAAGGAACTTACATTCTAATGGAGGACATAGACATGGAAATTAATAAAATCAATAGAACGTGATAGATTCTATGACAAGAGGGTGAACTGTGATTCAACGGGGCCCCAAAATGAGAGTGGTCTAATGTACTAGACTTCCTAGAAGAAGTAATGTTTGAGTCAGGTTCATGAAATAGGACCAGATGTTCGCCAGGCTTTCAGGAGAAGGACAAATGCTCCAGACAGAGCAAACTGAAAATGTGAAAGTAGAGTCTGAAACAGTCTGACACAGTTATAGAGCTGAAGCAAGATCCACTTAGAATAAGGTTGCATTCATATATTCATTTATTAAGCAAGTTCCTCAGAATAGTAAGCAAGATGTATTCAGTCCATGCCCACATGAAGACTACTTTGTAGTAAGGGAGGCAGATTTTTTAAATTACTATGTAAATAAGTAAATAATACAATATAATTACAAAGTGTAAGTGCTTATAAAGAAAAAGAAAAGCAGGGGCTGAGATAGGGATTTGGACAAAGGAGATGAGGTGGGACAGAAGCATTCTTTAAAGTCCAGGAAGTGCTCTTGTGAGCGGTGACTTTGAAGCTGACACCTGAAGAATGAGTGAAAGCAAATCTTCAGCAAAGTTGGTGTGATGACCGTTACAGACAGGTAAATGGCGTGAGCTAAGTCCCTGATACGTGAAGTGGAGGTAGGAGGTAACGTCAATCGAGTTAATGAAAGGAAATGAATGCCATCATCATACTAAGGTTTTTTTCCTCTCTCTTATTAGCAATAAGGAATCACTGGACAACTATGATCATATTTACATTTTAGGAAATCCACTTAGGCAGAGTTGAGAGTATTGGCCACGGTGAAACCAGTTAGGAAATTACTGCAGTGGGCCAGTCAGGAGAGAGAGGATTGAGGCAAACAGTGTTATGGAAGGAGAATCTACAGGACTTAATTTCGTATTGGATATAGGATGATTCGCTTTTATTTGTTTTATTTGACTTTTTTAGTGTTTATAGTACAAGAAAGTCATGTAATTTTGGAAGAAATAAACAACCACCAAACAAAAAAATTATACAATTATATTATGAAAAATTTCAACATATGTACATTCTTCTAGTATCATTCCTATGCAAACAAAATTTATAAATATGTTAATTTTTTTACATAGCACCTACATTGTGAACATCTTTCCAAATCAGTATTCTCCAATGACTTCATTATTTTAATAGCTGCATAGTATTTAATTATATTTATAATTTATTTAATCACTATTCCATTATTGACCTAGTTGGCTCTTTCTACACTTTTGCATTATAAAAAATGCTGGAATTAATATTCTTGGGAATAGATAATTGTCTTCTTGTTTGATTATGTTTTAGGGATTTATTTCTAAAAGCTGAATTATTACGTCAAAGTATATAAACTTTTTTAGTGCTTTTAATACAATTTGCCTGACGACCCTTTAGAAAATTGGATACGTTTCTTCTAGCTAAACTCTAAAACAATTTTGTCTCATTGCCAAAAGAAAAAGTCACTTCTATTGAGACTACATTAAGTTTACTGATAATTTGGGCCTAATTGACATTTCTAATATATTGAATATTTTCATTTGGGTGCATGCCATATCTCACCACTTCAAGGTAAATTTTTTTTTTAATAGAGATGGCATTTCTTTATGTTCTCCAGGCTGGACTCTAACTCCTGGGCTCAAGTGGTCCTCTTGCCTCAGCCTCTCAAGTAGCTGGGACTACAGGTGTGTGTCACTGTACCTGACATACAAATCTTTTATGTCTTTCAATAGACCTTTGTAGTTTTCTTTTGTAAGACTTACAGATGTTTTTTTCATTTTGTCATTAGGTATTTGACATTTTTGTTATCATTACAATTACGGTATTTTATTCAACGTTATAGATTTAGAGAGTACATGTGCAGATTTGTTACATGGATATATTGCATGGTGTTGAAGTCTGGGCTTTTTGCGTAACTCTCACCTAATGTACATAGTATCCATTAGATAATTTGTCATCCCATACCTCTCTCCCACCCTCCCACCCTTCTAAGTCTCCAATATCTATTATTCTAGTTTCTATGTCCATGTGTACTCATTATTTAGCTACAACTTATAAATGAGAATACGCAGTATTTGACTTTCTGTTTTTGAGTTATTTCACTTAAGACAATGGCCTCCAGATCCATCCATTTTGCTGCAAAAGACATTACATATTCTGACTATATTTAATATCTAGGAAAATTATGGAACTTTTAATATTTAACTTAGAACTGACTACGTTATTAAACTCATTAGTTCTAAGGGATCTTTTTCCCTGTTGATTTTCTTAGGCTATCTAGGTGAACAGTCATATTATTTCATAACATTTGGTAAATTTGCTTTCTCTTTCCAGAATTTTTAAATTATTATGTAACTTTCTTATCTAATTGTGTTAGCTGGCATGTCCTGAACAGTCTTATATAATCTTTGCAATTATAGACTCCTTTCATTGGTGTAGACTTTAATGGGAATTTCTGTAGGATTGCATTATGGTGGATGATATTGTTCAATCATTTTAAACTATGCATTTTTTTAAACTATGCATTTTTATCATGCTAAAAAGTCAATCTCTAATCCTGTTTTTAAAAGTTTTATTGAGAATTGATGCTGAATTTTATTAAATACTTTCTAAATACCTCTTCTGATGCTTTTCCTTTGATGAACAATGCTAATACATATCTTAACATCAAACCACCCATTTCTTCCTAGAACATATTTTTATTTAGTTATTGTGGCTTAGTCTTCTTATTTGTTACTTTTTAAAATTTTTTGGGGACAAGGTCTTGCTATGTTGCTCAGGCTTCTCTTGAACTGGCAGCCTAAAAGGATCTTCCTGCATCAGCCTCCCAAGTACCTGAGACTACAGGTGCAAGCCACCACACCTGGTGGCTTAATCTTTTAAAAAATATTTTAATTTGGTTAGTTAATATTTTGTTTAGGAGATTGGTGAGTCCTTTGCTTTTGTGATCTCTCTGTAAGACTTTGGTATCAGGGTTGTGCTAGCTGTATAAAAAAAAAATTGGAAACATTCCCGCTTTCTCTATGTTTTGGAACAATTTAAATAGCCCAGAATGATCTGTTCTTTGAATGTCTGAACAAACATAACCATAAAAGTACTTGGTTCCATTATCTTTTGAAGGAATGATTATGTAATAATTTTTAAATTTCTCCCATGAATTTTGATTTGGTAAATATTTCTATCTTTTTTAGAGTTAATATATTTTATTCTTCTGAAATGTTGCTTGTTTATTTTCTGGTTATTAACATAGTATTATAGAATATAGTCTCATAATTCTTTTCATTTCTTTCATATCAATGATTATAACTCCTTTCTATTATTCTCTTTTTTCCTTAAATAAAGCCAATTAGTGTTTTATCTCTATTTTGTTATTCTTCAATGAAACTAATTTTGGATTTATTTTTTTAACTCTCTTCTTTAGCTTTGTGTAATTTTGATTTTGTAGCTACTTGTACACAATTAAATGTCATTCTTCCTGGCTTACCGATAAAAACATTTAAGATGATAGATTTGTTCTAAATGTAGCTCTCATATATGTGGGATTAAATAAATATATTCAAAGTATTAAAAAATAAGAGAAGTGGTATATATCACTGGGCAAAAATAGAAGAGTATAAAATTAATATAGGTAGTCATTGAAATAAAATAATTTGATAGATGGATTGAACAACAGACCAGATGCTCCTAAAGAGAGAACTAATAAATTGGAAAATAGATCTGAAGAAGTCATTCAAAATGTAACACAGAGACACAAAGAGATAGAATATATGACGGGGAAGTTAGGTGACAGGAAAGATGCAAACACAAATCCAATATACATTTAAAAGAAATTCCAGGAAGGATCACAGAGAGAATGGCGACAGACAATTATGGTAGAGATACTAAGAACTGAAAAAAGACATCGCAAGGAACACAACAAATCCTGAGTATGTGCATGAAACAAGCCCACATTCATTCAAACAGCAGTGAAATTAAGAACATTGAAGGCAAAGAGAACATTAAAAAAACAAACAAACCGGCCGGGCACAGTGGCTCACACCTGTAATCCTAGCACTCTGGGAGGCCGAGGTGGGCGGATGGCTCGAGGTCAGGAGTTCAAGACCAGCCTGAGCAAGAGCGAGTCCCCGTCTCTATTTAAAAAAAATAGAAAGAAATTAATTGGCCAACTAAAATATACAGAAAAAATTAGCCGGGTATGGTGGCTCATGCCTGTAGTCCCAGCTACTCGGGAGGCTGAGGCAGAAGGATTGCTTCAGCCCAGGAGTTTGAGGTTGCTGTGAGCTAGGCTGATGCCACAGCACTCTAGTCCGGACAACAGAGTGAGATTCTGTCTGAAAAAAAAAAAAAAAAAAACAAACAGCAGAAAATACAGGGAGGCTAATTTTCATGGGGCTTCTTTGAGGCCTCCATTCTGACTTTAGACATTGTTCTTGCAAAACTTGTGCTTTCTCAGTGTAACTCCGAAGATATCAAAACAGGAAGAAACTTGATTGCTTCTCTTGCTCCAGTTTCCCAAAAGGGAGCCAATTATAGCAAATGAATTAATCCCCTCTCTGGTTCTTTATACATTTATAGTTCCTTCTTGGTGTTTCCATAGTAGAATATGCATTTAAAATAGGGATAATATATTTTAAATCATTATATAATAGCATATAATATATTATAAAACTATAAATACATAATGTATTTTAAATGTCATGAGATACAATAGATATATCATAAAATATCCTTCTGTTCAAGCAGAAGTTAAAAAATATATCATAAGATATAATAAATATCAAAATGTATACCCTTCTTTTATATTTTCATACATGTAACTCTCTAGTATTCCAGAACTATTCATTTGCCTGAAGATGGTAAATAGGAATGAAAAAGAAAAAGAAAGTAGTTGATATTCAACTTCTGACTACCAAAAATGGGACTTTTGAGTCATTTTTATGACAATATTCTTAGAAGCCAAGCATTGTAGAGAGAGTAAATAAATTTCTATTTTTTTTAGACTCCCTTTAAAATATCAATAATTAGAAGAGGCTGACCTCAATATCAAGTTCTTATGGGTAGAGAAAATTCATGGATCTAAGTACTTTCCATACAGGAAAAGGAGAAATACTTTCCTCCTCCCTTTTGGCCTAATAGATGACGAGAAGCAAAAGACAAAAGAGGTGGGAGGAGGTAAATGGTCAGACTCCATCCCTCATGCTCCACAGGAACTCCTTGCCTGCATTTTTCACTAACTCCAAGAGCTTTCCTCTCTGCTTCCTATTTGAAACTCTGAAAAGAGACAGGCTCCCACAGTATAATCCTGTATCAAAATAAAATGGTAGAAAGACTTGGCTTATTCAGACGGCCTACGATAGACCTTGAGAGACTCCCTCATCTCCTCTAGTGTATGGAAGGGATCCAGAAGTTTGCATGCCTCAGGGTACAGATGGGGGCGGAGGTAAGATAGTTGCATTGAGCCACTGGACCTGTATGGGATTGCTGTGGCAAGGAGTGAGGGGGCCTCAGCAAGGATCCTCGTGCTGGGAAGCTGAGCCTGAGAGAAGTGTGCAATGCTGAATAGAGTCCACCTGGAGCTTAGTGAGCCAGGGAAGACTAATGTGGCCTTACCAACTAAATGAACAAAAAAGACACACCTTCATCAATAATACCTGCAAAAAGGAGCCTAGAAATTGGTCCCAGCCAAACACCTTGTCCCAGAGGACCTAGAAGTCAACACAGACTTTTATTCATAGATCTGAGACACCCTCTTCCCAGCCTCTGAGACTTGAGACCCTCCAAACACAGTAAACCCTCACTTAACGATGCCAATAGGTTCTTGAAAAATGTGACTTTAAGTGAAATGACATATAACAAAACCAATTCTACCATAGGCTAATTGATATAAATAAGAATTAAGTTCCCCCAGCATATTTCTGGTCACAAAAACATCACCAAACTGCTAAAAAAAAGACCAAAGAACTTCTAATTTTAATCATTGAAATAAATGTGAGTTATACATGCATTTAAGAAAAATTAATACAAACAAGTAAGATAATTATTTACTCATGTTTTGGTGAATTAAGCGAGTGCCATTGGTAATAATGATAGTGGGTTTAATCAAGGAATAATATTTGCAAAGCAAAAATTGTAAGTAGCTCCTCCGGCCACTACACAGTTCAAGAACAAACAATGACAAATGTGACAGGCTTGCTGAGTGCTTTTGTACCTCATCATTTATTGTTGTGCATTTGTATGATTATTTTAGAGTTTATGAATTTTTACTTGACAATAATTTGTGTTTATTCATTGATGTACTTTCCAACTCGCTTATTCCAGTTCAGGGTTGTGGGCGGCCCTGCACTCACACTCACTCAGACTGGGATAGTTTAGACACACCAGTTCACCTAACATGCACATCTTTGGGATGTGGGAGGGAACTGGAGTACCCAAAGAAAACCCACTCGGACTTGGGGAGAACATGCAAACTCCACATGGCCAGTGGCTCTGGTCAGGAATCAATTTTTTTCTTCACCAACATTATAACGAAATGATGTTGAATGAAGCAACATTATTCTAGGACCTGCTGTACTAAGATGACGTCCTAGAGGAAAGCTAGAAGGGAAATCAAGCTAAAATACTCAAAATTAACATCCCCAAAGAGACTAAGCTATCTTTGAGAGACTATTCAATCCCCAAGAGTCTGAGATACCAAGCTTTCCCTTTGGCCCTACTAGATAAAGGGCTAGGAGAATAAGATCAGTTATAGAAATTAAAGAGATTACATTTTTTTTAAGATTTAATAAATAGAGTGTTCAATTATCAGCCCTCCCATACAAATGATTTTACAAATGTCAGTTTGTTTTTCTCTCTTCTTAGACGGTAACCCTACTGTGGGCAGATCTGACTTTTTTTTAATCCTCAGGGATAGTAAGCATGCATGCAGCACATGTTGAGTGAGTGAATGAATATATATCTAATGCTGAATGGCCGAGGGATTGTTTTAAAAATACACATTCTGCTGGTTAGGGTTCGAGATAAACGGACATGAAAAATGCAATGAAGACAGACATCTTGTTGAGAAGCAAAATTCTGGGTGAAGACGGGAATAGTTAGAAATAGCAAATATAGACAAATCAAGACTTATGAGGGTCATTGTGTTGAATTCTATTTGACCTGCAATCTCAAATGCCATTAAAAGCAGTATGGGCAACAAAGAATGTTGGAATTCTCATTTCATGTGCTGCTTGACTCAGCATTTTTATTTGATCTTCAGTAAAGCTCCCTTTGTTCTCATATATGAGTAATGGGTTCAAGGTTTTTATTAGTCCTCTCACTATAGCAGGATGCTGTAGCTAAAATTCTTCAACTTGTGTAAGTACAGATTCATTTTTCAGTTGAAGCTATTGTCTCCAGAAAGGACATATTTCACCAACACAATCAAAAGGCAAAGTCATGATAACAAGTCTTCCCTTTTGTCCAAGAACAGGGGGCTGGTTCCTGCAAGCTGATGCTGATGACAATATGCATCCCAACATAACATGGCAAAGGAGTTTTCATTACAAACAAAGAACCAATACCTTTCAAACATGGGGTAGGTATAAAAATAAAGAGAAAAAATAATCTTAGTCCAAGAATTCTCTGATTTATGGGGTAGCTAAGTACTCACTTTGCAATTCCTTCTTTTCCATTGTTTTACTCAGAAAAACAGCAAGTCTGAATGCTGACTCTATAACCTCCCTCTTTCCTCCAGCCCCATGAGAAGAAACCAAAGACTAGACAGATTCTAAAACACTCAATGTTAACCTCATTTTGGGATATGGACCCTTTGATAAGATAAGCAAAGCTATTGATGTTCTCTTCTTCATGACATTTCTATCTTTTCAATTGCCACTGTAGTGCAAAGTGACTCAAGAGGGTTAAGTGAGAATAAAGTCAAGGGAAATAGGGGTTCTTGAGACCAAATTTGTTCTAAATCTTGCATTTATATAATAGTTTCATACCATTGAATTGGTATTTCTTTAAATCATTAATGCATACCAGCATGAAACTCCATCAAGCTAGGGGGTTAAGAGCACACACCTGATCATCAGAGAGAATCAGGTTCTACTCACGGTGAACCCGTGGGAAAATTACTTAAGTTTAGTTTTGCTATCTGTAAAAGGGAATAGTAAAACCTATCTAATGGGGTTATTGTGTAGATTAAATGATATAATGGATATAAAACACTTAGCACAGTGTTTGACACATAGTAAATATTCATCAAATTGTAGCAATTATTACAATTACTATAGTTCCTTGGTTATAAAAGTTAGGCCAGTGTAAAAAACTAGATAGCTGGGAGAAAACTATCTTGGTCTTAATGTTTCATATGTCTGCGTGCAATGCTATATACTTAGTATATCATTGGATGTGCAAAAGCATAGTTAAATCCTGCTAAATATTAGAAGGTAATTTGTGAAAATATCTGATGCATGTTAGACCAACTAACATGTTGTTTTAAGCATTTTATTCACATGTTTCTACTTATCCTTATAGAAATGGTACACAAATGGCAAAAACCAGGCCTCCAATTTCTTGCCTGAGTTATAGTTTCTGTGAGACATGTAATATGGGATGTTTTCAGCTTGGGAAGTGATATATAGAAGGAACCAAATTTGTTTTCTTAAATAAATGAAATGTATCAACCATACTCTTTGTGTCTGGCATTTTTCAACTAACATTATCTTTGAGAACTGTACTCTTTGTGTCCGGAATTTTTCAGTCAGTATTTTCCTTGAGATTTATCCATGTTGCTGCATGTAGCAGCAGATGGTGTTCAATTATGTAAATATACCAAAATTTTTTTATTCATAATACTGATGTTGAATATTTGAGTTATTCATGGTTTGGGTCTGTTACAAGTAGTACAGTATTATTATAACTTATGTATGTATGTGTGTGTGTATATATATATATATATTTCTTTGGATACCTGTATGGATACATTTCTTTTGGATAATTACTTAAGAACAGGGTATCAGTGTTACAGCATATATTTGACTTTAGCAGATGCTTCCACTTTTCCAAAGCTGCATTCCCCACAGCAGTATAAGAGAGTGTGAGGTGGTTGTACCAATTTTCCAGCAGTGTATGAGTGTTTCAATGCACAAGAGCAGTGTTCTAATAGTTCTGAATTCCTAAAAGCACCATATATTTAATTTAACCATTTTTGTGAATGTATGGTGGTATCTTACTGTGGCTTTAGACTAGATATAGCACTACATCATTTTCACATTAAAAAGAACTTTATTTCTTCCTTTCTAATATTTAAATTTTTTTTTCTTTCTTGTGTTGCCAAGGGCCTTCAAACAATGTTGAATAGAAGGCATTAGTAGGCATGCTTGTCTCATTCTGAATCTTGAGGGGAAGCTTTGAATATATTACCAGTAGCAAGTATTATGTTTCAGTAAGTTTTTCATAAAAGCTATTTGTCAAAGTGAGAAAATTGCTTTTTATTCCTGGTTTTTAAAGAGTTTTTTAAAACTATGAATGTGGAATTTTATCAAATGCTTTTTCTTCGTCATTTGAGATAAGCATACAACTTTTTTCCATTAAAGTAGTGAATCACACTGGTTGATTTTTGAATATTAAACCAACCTTGCATTCCTGGAATAAACTCAACTTGATTGTGAAGTATTATACTTTTTTGTATATAACTTGATTTGATTTGCTAATACTTTATATAACTGTTTTATGTGTTTAATTATAAAGATTGACCTGTAACTTTCCTTTATCTGTCATTTTCTTTTGTTGTAATGTCCCATTCTGGTTTTGTTGTCAGAATTATGCTAGCCTCAAAAAACAAGTTGAGGGGGGTGAGGGGTAAACCCATGTCTGAGCGACGTGGTGGGCACTGTGGAGGGGTGGGACATGCTTGAAAAGTAGTTGGGGAGCGGAAT
>CAUYRT010024577.1:0-16877 GCA_963574885.1 Lepilemur ruficaudatus
GGATAGGGAGCTCACAGTCTGAGTACCCCTCAGTCTGCTGTAGGGCCCCAAATGGGAAGGTCCTGTTCCCTTGAGATGCCTCCGGGTGGTGGCTAAATTGACTCTCTCAGCAGCAGCGGGTAGGGAAGGGGGAGGGGAGAAGGAGGCAATATGGCGTCTGCCGATTGGCTTGAGTCTGTGGGCTGGGAGGTGTCCTGGGGGAGCTGGGAGCCTGGTGCCATGGCCACAAGAGGCTCACTGCTCACCGGCAGCAGCCGTCTCTGGGCTGGTGTTAGGTCTCTCCAACCGCCCAGGAGCCCACTTGCAGTCCGAGATGCAAGGGAGGGGAAAGTTAGCCGCTCCATCTACCCTTGTCGCTGGTCTCCAAGCTTCTCGTGGGCTTTCTCCTTCCAGTTCTCCTCTGCAACCTCCTCCCGTGGAGTCTCTCGTGGTCTCAGGTATCCCTCCTTCTGACCCTCGTCCTATGTATACTTGTCTGCTTGCTTAATTCTCCTGCTTTCTTCTAAAATCTGTCTTTTTTGCAGAGACACTCTGGCTGGCGGCTTTACTCGTCCGCCATCTTTAATTCTCTCCCATGAATCCTTTCTATATGGTATCATAACATACTGAAAGTTTCTGATCAACTTGAATTGATAAACATAATCACTTATGACTTATTAACTGAAATTGGTCCATAGAAAGCATTCAACCATGGTTATTTTGTGTCTGATTACAATTATTACCCTGATGAAGTAAACTTTTGACCTGAAAAATAAATTAATCCGCTTCAGTAGAAGGTAAAGGAGAAAGCAGAAGACTAGGATTTAATACATTTCCCTAATAAGATAATCACAGAAATAGAGTCAGGTCCAGTATCCCCTGATACTTCTGAGGTGGCCAACCTTTGGAAGGCTGACCCTTACTTACTAACCAAAATCATAAATTCCTTAATCAATGTCAATGATTAATTAGGACGCATGCCTATTCTTACAGACCAGAACGCTTGGATGGACATTCACTCTCCAAAGGGAAGTCACACATTGCTTGATGAATTCCTTATGAAAGAGCAAAGGAAAATTCTAACAGAAGTATCTCAATTATAACAGTGGTTATTATCTACATTTGCCACCTATGGTTATAGCTGTAAAGCAGATTGAATATTTGAGTCAGCTGTTAATTCCTCTGGGCATTGACAGATTCTGACTTTCTATCTTTTTTTGACTAGACTCCGGTGGCTAAACCTGTACCTTCATGTTGTAAAAGGGATTATCACTTTTAAAAAAGTCCCTTAATGAATCTCCACATACTTTGTTGAAATATAACAAATATGTAGCATGGATGTTTCCACTCCCTGTTCCAGTGGTCAAGACAAATGTTTCATATCCATCACAACATTGTAACCCAGGCATGCAGAATCCCTGATGAGAGTATGTTAGGCTGCCAATAGCAACCTATGAGGATGAATACAAGAGTAAACAAGTTTTGGTCCTTCCCTAACTACGTCATGAGTTCTGGAAAGCACTCTGGTCTTAATAAGAAAATAGCCAAATGATGTCTTAGGGAAGGCTTTCCTTAACAATGGCTAGCTTCTTTCAGTGATTCTTGGTAATTTCAGATTCTGATGATAACACTTTCAAGCCCATCCCTAACTCTAGTATATGAGCTCTGTTTAAATAATATAGTCCCATATTTTACAATAATATCTTCAACCAGACAATGGTCATTTTGGCAGAACAGCAAAAATGTTTGAAAGCTTTTAAGTGATGTCTAGAAACATTTTAAACCTTTTTTGTGTAAATTATGCATGTAATTAAAGTATTGCTAATAATTGATTTGCTTGAATAGTCATAAACTTTAAATATGATATGTTTTATTATTTTAATCCAACCCCATTTTTTAATTGGAAAAATGAAATCAGTTTCAGCATTTAGAATCTTTAATAATGGTTTAAATGAAAGATCATGCCAGCAGTTGTAAGGAATTAATTCTAATTTCTAGAATAAATCAGCAAAATACATTTTTTGCTATTTAGAAAATGTGTCCTAAAAGAAAAAAAGAGCATTTGTATGCAAGCACATGCCTTTCCTTCTTATGCAAATGTCAAAAATGCTTTAATTTTCCTGAACACTTAATGACATTATACATTGCAGTGAAAGATTCATACAGAATCACGTTTATGTGAAAGTAAAAGTTCCTGTATAGCAATACACACATGAAAGACAAAGAAATTATAATAAGCAACTCAGTAAACATTTAAGTAAAATGTGTGCCACAATAGTGGCATTGTAATGGGTTGTTTATTAGCAGATGTAGTTGAAACAAATGACAGGGAGAAATGGTGGCTTGTACTCTGTGACAGTAAGTTTATCTTTGTCATTGCCCCTTAACGTTCACAGTAGAGGAGGGAATGTTTCCCTCATCTTCGCTTTTTCTATGTCTGCCCAAAAGAAGAGAATAAAGTCCTCATGTCTCTCCATGTTTCTGCTTCTGACACCTCTTTACAGAACGCTCTCCCGTCCCATGGACCTCGGCTAGTGGGGAATGGGAGGAGGCAGATGTGGAAGGGTTCTAGGCATCATGCAACCCTCTGTAGTCTCTCTTGCTACTTACTGAAATGGCTACAGTGGATACTCCTCCTCACTCTGAACCAATCAAAGAAAGCTTAATAGATTTCAGGCCTTGGTCCCTAATGGTTTTTGTTCTTCTGATTCACAAAAGGCAAGATTTAACTCTACCTTTATGTTTAAAATTATACTAAATTTCCTACTGTTAACCTAATTTATCCTAATCTCATGTTCTCAAATCAGGCACAAAACTCCCAGACTCACCCCTACTCCACATCCCTGCCTTCACAGAACACCATCTTCTTCACAGTTCTTGGCAGACTTTTCTGAAGGCCTTAATTTGAATAATTCAGGCTTGTATGTTAATACCCATAACTCATTTATTGATATTTTACATTGTGAGACAGTCAGACATGTGAAAGGTAAGGAAGGATCTAATGAGCATTTTTGCACACATCACTTGTGCTACCAAGGAGTACAGACAGAAGTAGCTTAAGCCATGTAAAAAACACAGGGTCTACTGCTGGAGCATCTGGGTTTGAATCCTGACTCTGTCATATACTAGCTGAGTGACAGTGGGAAAGTTACTAAACCTCTCTGTGCCTCAAAACTGTCATCTGTGAAATGGGGGTTAAAATTAGAGCCTAAACCATAAGGTTATTGGGAGGAAGCAAATATTAATACATGTAAAATACTTACATATGTGATGGGCATTTAGTAAAGCACAGTGGAGGTATTTCTTATTTTTAAGAAATAAAATTTCTTAATAAAGTCCTCTTATGAATACATCATATTTCCTTCAATCAAAAGTATATATTATCCCCAATTGAGTGTTTATCATTTCTCATATATATAAGGAATATATACATTTGTATGCGTACTATCTACACATATAAACATACATATTCACAGGAATGATATATGACACACACATATATAAACATACATACTGATGGCATGTACGTGTGTGTGTATATGTATTTGTATATGCATATATAGAGATATAGATAGACTGAAAGATAGACTTAAGCAGTACTTCATATCTTTGTACATGTTTTAAATCTTTAACAAAATGTCACCATATTGTGTGTATTCTTTGGTAACTCACTTTTTCCCTCAATATTCACTTATGAAATTTATTCATATTGATACTGGTGTCTCTAATTAATTCACCTCACTGCATTCAAGCACGCTAGTATAGGGATATACCACAATTTGATTATTGTTTCTCCTGTTAATAAACATTTATGTTACTTTTCATTTGTTGCTATAAAGACACTGCTGTTACGAACATTCTTTACATGTCTCTTTCTACTCTTGCTTCAAACTTTCTACAGGGACATACACATAGGAATAGGAATGCTTAGTCTTAGAATATGGACCTATTTTACTTTCCTAGATAATAAGAAATTGTTCGTTAAAGTAGTTAAGATAATTTGCACTTCTGATAGGTATGTTTAAGACTTTCCATTGCTTCACATCTCTAAATCCCAATAGTTGGCATTTTCAAAGTTTGATATTTTTGTATCATTGTGTGAAATAATTTTTATTGTATATGTTTTTAAACATTTTTATTCTAGTCTAATTCAGCATTTTGCATTATATTGACTGAGTATTCAAATTTTCTCTTCTGTGAAACTGTGTTATCTTGTTCTTTATTTTGTAGAATATTCTATATACTAATCAAGTGTTGTTTATATGTGTTTCAAATATCTTAGACAGTAGTTTATGTGTTCATCAGTTTTATTGATATGATGTATGCAACTTTTACATTTTAATATAATTACAATTATCCTTTTTATAATTTAGGTATTTGGTATTTTGTCTAATGAATGTTTAGCTTATGATAAACTGAAATAAAACAGAAACAAAATTGTGTGTATACCATAATGTTATGTATCTTGAAAATACACGTGATAAAAGGCCGGGCGCAGTGGCTCACGCCTGTAATCCTAGCTCTCTGTAATCCTAAGGAGGCCGGTGGATCGCTCAAGGTCAGGAGTTCGAAACCAGCCTGAGCAAGAGCGAGACCCCCGTCTCTACTAAAAATAGAAAGAAATTAACTGGCCAACTAAAAATATATAGAAAAAATTAGCTGGGCATGGTGGTGCATGCCTGTAGTCCCAGCTACTTGGGAGGCTGAGGCAGAAGAACTGCCTGAGCCCAGGAGTTTGAGGTTGCTGTGAGCTAGGCTGATGCCACGGCACTCACTCTGGCTTGGGCAACAGAGCGAGACTCTGTCTCAACAACAACAACAAAAAAGCTGTGCTGATGACACATGCTGACAGGGGGCTCCCCTCTGGCTGTACAAGAGGGGAATGGGTAGCTCCCACCAAGGTGAGGGCCAGTAGGTCTGTTTCACTGCTGGGCCAGACTGCCTTTCCCTTAGTGTGGTTTCTTCCTCAATACCACACAGCAGTCTGAAGTTACTTCAGGCACAGGGCTCACTTCTCTTTCTGATGCCAATATCATACTCAGGAGCCCCGGGCACCATATTCTCCAACATCATTTAGAGAAGAGTTTGAACTTAGCAGCAGGCTAGGGGCAAAGACCACAGACACACCCTATGCAGGAGAGGAGGTGGTAGGGTTCTGGTACTCCTCTAGCACCGTGGCCTGCTCTTCCCAGTCCCAACCAGCCCTGAGATGGAGTTTTTAGTCCTCCTGTCACAAAGTTTTGCTGGGAAAATCATAACTCAGAGTTTCAGTGTCCTGTACTGGAGGCTTTTCTATTCTGTTTGATTTCTCCACATGCCCAATTCCAGAAAGTACTCAAAATTGTTAACCTACTGATGGGACCCCCTTCCCTGTTTTCTCTCTCAGTTTTCGGTTCACTGAAGTTTTTACAGTTCTTCTGCCAGGTCAATACGACTTGGGAAGGAAAAGAAGCCTATGTGTGATCTCAAGCCATCATCTTGATCTGGAAGTCTTGAGTGAGTTTTTTGATCAGATCTTTCTAGTTTAGATGCTAAATCCAAGGACTACGGATAAACACTGAAGGCCAGGTCTGAGCAGTGTGGCACTAATGTGATCTGGGAGCCCTCTGGAACTCCAATTACACGTGTTACACTGTTAGCTATTATCCCACTGGTCACTAATGCTACTATTCATTTTTTTCAATCTTTTTTCTCCCTGTTCCTCAGACTGCATCATGTCTACCAATTTATCTTCAAGTTCATTGGCTCTTCTGTATCTCTAATTTGCTATTTAAACAATTCAGTACATTTTTTATATTAGCTGTTATAATTCCTACTTGGATCTTTTTTATAGTTTTTATTTTTCTGCTGGGATTTGCCATTTGTTCGTTCATTACGAGCATACGAGCATATTTTCCTCTACAACCTCAAGTATACTTACAATAGCTGCTTTAAAATCCAGGCCACAGATCCCAAAGTCAGGTTGGATCCCCTTGGGGTAAATGAGGAGTGACTGCTAATGGATACAGGATTTCTTTTTGGGATAATGAGAAAGTTCTAAAATTGATTTGTGGTGATGCTTGTTAAAACATTCCACAGAAGAAAATCTCAATTTCTCAATTAACAATATTCCTTGTCATCAGTCCCTTATACCAAGTCCTGACTTGGTACCTATCCCAAATGCTAGAATTCTTGAGGAAAAAAAGACCTCCTACACAGACTACAGAGATGTAACCTATAAATGTAATGTATGAAATCTGTTTAGATTCTAGACCCTATAAAAACTGTAAAAGACATTTTGAGGACAGCTGGGAAAATCTGAATACAGGCTATTAGATGACACTAGGGAATTATGACTAATTTTACTACATGTAACAATAATGTTGCGGTTATGAGAAGAATGTTTTTTTTAGAAGTTGCATGTTGAAATATTTAGGAGTTAAATGTCATGAGTCAACAACTTACCGTCAACCAGTTCAGTTAAATACACACACGTACACACACAAGGAAGGCACACGTTGCAAAATGTTAACAATTGTCAAATATAGGCAGTGGGTGGTAACTACATTACTCTTTCAATATATCTGTATATTTAAATTTTTCATTTCAAAAAACTGAGAGAAGCTACATGGCTAAAAAAAATGTATTCAGGATGTTCAGCCATTTTCTAATTAAAATCCACATAATATTACCATAAGGATTTGTAAAATTTTATCCCAACAATCCTGATCATCTTAACATTTTTCTAGCTTTTGCCCCAATTACCACAAGGTGGCATTTTTTCCATATTCAAAACAGAAGTTTCTAAGAGAAAAGGATATATTATTACCTGTAATACCTGTACACTAGAAGTACACTGAATTTCCAAGTTAGTCCAAAAAACTTTAGAACCTCTTACATTTAGAAAGCAGAATTAGATACATCCCCTCAAGTAAAACTATAAGCTAAATGCAAATGTTAAACTAAAAGGTTTTTTAAAACTTTAGATGAAAAAATTCATCTCTATGACAATCATCTTCTCCAAAAGACACAGTCCCATACTCTGTACGCTTTAGTATACGAGGGCCTGAGAATGGTCCAAACAATCCTGGAGTCAATCTGCAGATGCTGGGTCAGCAGCCAGCCAGAGCTCAGAAATGCCACAAGACACTTTTAGGGACTCTGGCAAGTGACCCACCCTCCCCTGGCAATGGTTCAAACCTCCCTACCTATGCATCCATAGTACACAGTACACGGGACCTGCCACTTAATACTCTGTCAACGAATAATAAACTGGTAGAGCCCAAAGGAGCAGTAGCATGAACCAAAAGTTTTAAAAGTTGTACCCTATGCATCAAAAAAGGTTTTACCCCCATTCTCCCTGTCCATCCCACCTGGGCAATATAAAAGTGTATTACAACTTAAAATGTGTTAACATTTGAGGAATCTAGATGAAGAATGTGTAAGAATTTTTTAAATGTATTATTTGGAAATAATTTCAAACTTACAAAAATAGTACAAGGAACATCCATATACCCTTTACTTGGATCTGCCTGTTGTTAACAGTGTACTCATTTGTTTTATTCATCGCTATCTCTCTCTAGCTCTAATGTTTTCCCAGAATCATTTGAAGATACACATCATGGCCTTTTCCGCCTAAATATTCAGTGTGTGGCTCCGAAGAACAGGGATATTCTCTTACATAAACACAGTAATCAGCTTCATAAATTTATACACCCATATGATACCTTCATCTACCAAACATATTCCAATTTTGTGATAAAGTTCTTTATAGTATTTTCCCCCTGAAGTACTGGGCCATCCAGGCGTAAGTATGGCATTTAATTGTCATGTCTCCTTAGCCTCCTTTAATCTGCAACATTTCTGCAGCCTTGGTCTTTAACAACATTGGCATTTGCGCACCACACTTCTGCTTTTAGTAGAATATTCCTCACTTTTTGCCTTCTAATGTTTGTGATTAAATTGAAGTTATGGCTCAGTCAGAACATGGCCAAGCTGATGCTGTGTCCAATATCCACGTGCCTCTGTCATTCACATGACCGCCTGGTCAAAGTGTTGCCCAATTTGTCCATTGTATAATTATGTTTATTTTTCTTCTTCACTTGCAACTAGTAAACAGCCCATGGGAAGACATTTTAAGGTCACGCAAATGTCTTATTCCTCATTACAATTTCTATACAGAAATGCTTTGTACTATTTTTACAACTTTTTCGTAAGTCTAAAAAAATCAGATAATAAAATTTTTTTAAAAAAGTTTTAACATAAAAACAAAGAAACTTAAAAACTGAGTTTCAATTCCACCATATTATAAAAATCTTCATAGTACGAAGGAAAAATCAGACAAATAAATAAAAACCTGTGGCTTAGGCTTAACATCATTCAGGACCAGTATTTTCCTATCTCACTTGCAATCACTGGAAGTAAATGATAAATGCCTTTTATTAAGATCTAGAAAATAATAACCCAATTAGCTTTTCACTTAAATGATTTTCCTTAATTAGGCACAATTTTGAAGTTATTGCTTCTACCTAAGAGTTCTTCTTTAGGAACAAAACACAGAAGTCCAAAAAGACTATCAACTAATGTGTGAATTACACTTTTACCATATGTATACTTCTGCAAGTTAGCTATGCCTTTGGACTACAATACCAATCAGAATTATTAATTTTTATTTTATTACTAAATGCAAAATATCCCCACATGTTTTAAAGAGAGGAATGAAAAGTTCTCTCATCACTTACTCTCTAAATCAGAAATAATGAGGTTGTCATGAAGTTTCACAGCTCGATGTTGTTCTACTTCATCTTCAAGTTCAAAGATGGTTTCTTTCATGTCACTCCTTTCTGTCTCTTTTTCTTCCAGCTCTGATCTTAATTTCTCCAATGTCATATTCAAATCTTCAATTTGTTTCTTAGCTTCTTCTTGGAATGCTCGGTATTCATCTTCTACCTATATAAAATTGATGATGCAGATTTAGAAAAGTAAGACTTGTTCCAAGATTAAGTTCTAGAACTGAGGTACACATTGTTTCAAACAGAAGCTATGTGTGAGGTGCTATGCATGAACTAAAACAAGCTGTGTAATAACTGTTAAAAGTATTGGCCGGGCGCGGTGGCTCACGCCCCTAATCCTAGCACTCTGGGAGGCCGAGGCGGGCGGACCGCTCAAGGTCAGGAGTTCGAAACCAGCCTGGGCAAGAGTGAGACCCCGTCTCTACTATAAATAGAAAGAAAGAAATTAATTGGCCAACTAAAGATATATATAGAAAAAAATTAGCTGGGCATGGTGGCGCGTGCCTGCAGTCCCAGCTACTCGGGAGGCTGAGGCAGAAGGATTGCTTGAGCCCCGGAGTTTGAGGTTGCTGTGAGCTAAGCTGACGCCACGGCACTCAGTCTAGCCCGGGCAACAGAGTGAGACTCTGTCTCAAAAAAAAAAAAAAAAAAAAAAAAGTATCAACAAGTACTCTATAATAATGTAAGACTTTATATAATATGCTTAAGTATAAACTGTTGCTCATCACTGACTAAAATTATATTGACATATTACTGATCTTAACCAGATTATGAGAAAATTTTTAAAATTTTCCCTTCTCCAAAGTTTGGTCTGAAAGCACGTGCATTTGATTAATGAGTAACATGCTCTCCTACATAATGATGTTTTATTTGTGACAACTGCACTATCAAATTGAAAATGGAAACATTAAAAAATGCTCAAATAGTGTCTTCACTGAAGTATTCGTTGATAGTACCCCCTCAATGTACATGCACCAAGAAATAACACACATCTCCTAAACTCTATCTCTAAAAGTGATCACTAAAAAAAAAAATTAAAGTCTAAACTATTCAAATTTTGGCCAAAGATATACTGATATCTTTCTTTAAAAATCACTGCACTAAAACAACAAATAAATAAAATGTTGAGATAGAATTAATTAGATACCTCATGGAAATAAACACTTCATCAGCAAACATGCAGGGCACAGATCCCCAGGCAGAAGGCCAGCAGCCCTGGGCAGCAGTTCCAACTGAGCCCTCACTGCTACACTGCTACATGTAAAACAAGGGGGTTGGGCTAATGAGTTCTAAGGTCCCTGGTCAGCAACAAATCATAGACCTCTAAGAAACTGGAGTCTCTATACTCCTAAATTACTTTTAACTCACAAGAGAATTCTATTTGGAAAGAAACTACACCAGAGCCAGGCTCAGTGACTCACACCTGTAATCATAGCACTTTGGGAGGCCGAGGCAGGAGCATCACTTGTGGCCAGGAGTTTGAGACCACCCTGAGCAAGAGCAAGACCCTGCCTCCACAAAAAATAGAAAAATTAGCCAGACATCATGGTGTGGGCACCTGTAGTCCCAGCTATTTGGGAAGCTGAAGCAGGAGGATCACTTGAGCCTGGGAGTCTGAGGTTGCAGTGAGCTATGATGACACCACTGCACTCTAGCTGGGGAGACAGAACAAGACTCTGTCACCAAAACAAAACCTACAATGACAGTAGGATCAGAAGTGACAGGCATTGCTTATCCTATAGACAGGAATACCGGCTCTCCATCTATCTTATACCAAAATATATTGGAGATGAGGACGTAAAATTACACAATCTGCTCCACAACCAGGGACAGAGTCTGGTGTTAGTTGTAACTCAAGCCACATCTTCTCACAGGCAAGAAAACAGTAATGAAATACAATTGAGTGAAAGAGACATTATCATAAGAATGCTTTTCACTCTATTCCAATAAAAGAAAACCATTTTCAAGCTTAAAAACTACCAGCTTTTTGGCCGGGCATGGTGGCTCATGCCTGTAATCCTAGCACTCTGGGAGGCCGAGATGGGAAGATCACTTGAGCTCAGGAGTTCAAGACCAACCTGGGCAAGAGCGAGACCCTTTCTCTACTCCAAAAACAGAAAAAAATCAGCCAGCCGTCGTGGCGTGCACCTGTAGTCCCAGCTACTCAGGGATCGCTTGGGTCCAGGAGTTTGAGGTTGCAGTGAGCTATGTTGACGCCACTGCACTATACCTGGGGAAACAAAACAAGACTCTGTCTCAAAAAAAAAAAAAAAAAAAAAATTAGCTTTAAAAATGACTAATAGAACACCAAACAAGTGATCCTGGCTCTCAGTAAGTATGTTGTGCACAATGGCTGCCGAAGGCTGACTCAAAACGTTTTAATCTACTTAAACAATACCTTAGCAATGGTGTCCTGCAATCGATTGGCATCATTTCGGGTGTGAGCCAAATCTTCCTGCAGGCTACTAGCCAAAGTCTCTGCTTTTTCTTTGTCCAGCCTGACACTCTCCAGGAGATCCTGAATATCAGTTTTGTCTCCGGAGTTGTGGATAGAATACAACTCCGCCACTTTCTGTTTCTCGTTCTCCAGCTGGGCCTTTAGGCGGTTCATCTCTATCTGGTCACTGGCCACCGTGGCTTTGTACTCCTCCAGCGTGGCTGCCAAGGCTGCTTTCCCCTTCTGCTCAGACTCAATGATTCGCTCCATATGGTGACTGCGTTCTTTGAGCGCCCCTATCATTTCTTGAGCTTCCTTGTTATCTTGTTCTGCCATTTTCAAAGTATTGCTTAAATGCTGCTGGACACCAAGAAGCTGCTCTCGTTCAAAACGGGCATTCTCAGCTAGGTCCATGTAGCGTTGTTCCAGCTCCATATAGCGTCCACTTTTTACATCTTCATCTATGACGTAAGAAATGTGATGCTCATCTAGAAGGGAGCGGAAGTACTCAATCTGTCGGCTGAAGTGTTCCAACTTATCGCTTTGCTGACACAGAGACTCCATGAGAATAACCTTCTCCTCTCCGAGCCTCTCGTTCTCACTATTCAGCTCCTGAGTAATCTGCTGTAGGTCAGCTAGCTCTTGCAGAGTTGCCTGGAGTTCCTCACTTGTGCTGTGCTGGTTCTCCTCCATCTGGTGTATCCGCTCCGTCAAGCAAGCAACGGACACTTCACTTGCATTCCCGCTGCTCCCCTTCCGGGAGCGCTCTATGCTGGGGATGCCTTCCGACTCTGAAGATGACGGTGCATCCAGCGCGTCGTCACTCGACGTGAGGGGCTGGTAAACCTCACTGCACTCGCTGTCTAGATTGTCCATAGAGTTACTGTGCTGATGGTCCATCAGCGTGTTTTCATCTTGACTCAAGAGATCCTCCACTGAGCCGGGGGCAGAGCCTTCCACTGAGGAAGTCAGAGTTCCTCCCCCATCGCTCTGGTTACCAGGGGCGATTTCTGGGCTCAGGGACTGATAGCCAAACAGTTTTTCAGAGTTGTCTAACCTCTGCTCTAGGGAAAAGCCCAATGCATTCAACCTGTCCTTTAACATTCTGTTTTCATTTTTCAGCTGGTTGAGCTCTTCACGGATGGCAGTATTCTGCTCCTGCAGCTGCAACAAGGTGGACTCAACATCAGTGGGCTGGTGAGCAATAATGGTTTCCTTCTCAGGCTTCTCGTCACCCTCGCAGTGACCCTCACTGATGCCCAGCTGCGCACGCATGTCTCGGAGTTCATTTCGCAAATGTAAAATTTCCACGTCCTTGGTTTTTGCCAGTGTGAGAAGATCCTTCACCTTGGCTTCCAGAGCAGCTTTGTCACTGATCTGATTGTCTGATTTAGACTTGCTCATCCGAACATCACACTCCGTAGCAGTGCGACTGCGGGAACGTTTAGCCAATGCCACGTCATTAGCTCCCTGACCTGCAGAAGGCAGTTTTTTGCTCTGGTTTAGTCGGGTACGTTCACGTAATCGTTCTCTAGTAGAACTGGAGTCTTTATTACCTGCAGAAGTGCTCCGCTTGGTTGAAGAACTTGTGCCTACACATTTGAAACAAAGAATTTAAGGCAAAAATATTAGCAACAAAAAAGGCATATATAGTTCGTGCCCCAGGTCAGATAAGATAAAATCTAGGATCTACACATTGATTTAGACCTACAATAATCTTGCCTTAGAGTCTGTTACTTTAAAATTCAGTTTCCTCAAAACCAGATAATTCATCTTTTAATTATCAATGAAAAAAAGTTATACACTTTATTGTACACTTTTAGAAGGCAAATTTTATAGAATGTGAATTATATCTCAGTAAAGATGTTATTTAAATTATACACACCAACTCAAATCCAAAAGCAGGGCTTTAACCAGTTGGCTAGGTGCATATATTCTAGGGCAAGATAGGTGAAGCTGACTGTAGGATTAGCCAGGCAGCGGCAATCTAACTGGAAACAGATGGTGCAGGGAACCCACAGGTGGGCAGGAAGGGAAAGGCAGCCTCAGGACAGACCAAAAATCTAAGCTACCTCTAAGAAACAAAAGAATTATGACCAAAGTAAATGCAAAAAAGTTTTCCTACCATAGAATGCCACATAAATAGTAATAACAGTAATAATGATAGCTAACATATATCTAGCAATTATTCCACACAAACAAATTAACACTTCACATACCTTAATTTACACAAGCCTCATTAAATGCTCAGGTAGGTGTTATTGTCACCCTGTTTTACAGATGAAGAAACTCAGACACATGTTAAATAATTTGCCAAAAGGTAATAAATAGATGAGCCAACATTCATATCCAGGCAGAATGTGCAACTTAACCAGTATGCTATATTGCCTCTCTAAACATTAAAAACCAGTGAGATGTTAACGTTAAATAATGATGATGCACCAATTGAATGTGCTGCACAGATCACATTAATGAAATTTTAAATCTGTGAAAACAATTGACATTTTTTTCATACAAAAAGAACAGGAATATGTTTAAATACTCATGAATACTTAAGATTTTTTTTTTTTTTTTAGTTTAAAAAATAAGCTCTAGATCTCTATCAATAAGCATTTTTAAAGGTTCTTTATGTGGTGGGCAACAGGCTGTAGAGGTAACAGAGTGAGTGGTCTCCATGATACAGGAAGAGAGCCATTCACACAGCAGATGTGGCAGAGCAGAAGGAACCCATGGATGAGGACGCAGGAGTAGCACAGCACACGTAAAGGAGGGTCAGGTGACACAGTTAATGGAAGCTGCAGGGGAATGTTTATACAGAGCCACAAACATCTGTGAATCACGGCAAGTCAATAAATGTTCTTAAACAGGGAAGAAACATAAGGAAAAGAGCATTTGTATGAAAATTAAGCTAGAGGATACTAAGTGGAACACATGAGGAAGAAAGCAGAGCAGGACAGTGGGAACGTGGGTAGGTGGAGCAATCAAAGTAAAGGAGCCCCACAGTCTGTGCGGCAGCAAGAACAGTGAAGGGACAATAAACCTGTGACAGAATGCAAAGGTGGAAGTAACAGAATTAGGAAAAACAACTGCATATGGAGGCCAAAAAAGGAAAAGGATGGCATAACTTTTCCCCCAAACATTAATTCCTTTCCCCATTTCTGTATATGGTACCATCATCCTTCTTATCTAAACCAAAAACCTCTCCAAAAACAGAAAAAATCTGTGCATGTCTAAAAGTCAAAAGAAAAAAAAAAAGCCAATAATGAGGGAAAGGACTGGAAATGCCCCAAGAGGAAAGGAAAGGTAAAGAAACAAGAGGAGAGGGGGAGAGAGAACACAAAGAAGAAAATGCCCTCTGGGATTATTGTGCTATACAAGTAAACAGAATAATAATCTGAGGTAAAGACAAGCAAATGGACACACTGAAATTAACCAGCCTTAGGAAAGTCACCGGGAGGAGCAAATGTGGAGCAGATGTTGTTGTTCTAGGCTGAACTGTGTCCCTGCACAGCCCTAACCCCCAAACCTCAAATGTGACTGCAACTGGAAATAGGCAGTTAAGAAAAAGAGGGTAATTAAGGCAAAATGAAGTCATTAGGGTGGGCCCTAAAATCCAACATGACTGGTGTCCTTATCAGAGATTAGGACACACACACACACACACACAGGGACGACCCTATGAAGACACAGGGAGAAGATAGCCATTTGCGAGTCAAAAACACAGGCCTCAGGTGAAAGCAAACTTGCCTAACACCTTGCTTAAGACTTCCAGCCTCCAGAATTGTGAGAAAGTAAATCTCTGTGGTTTATGCCATCCATTCTGTGGCATTTGGTCATAACATCCCCAGCAAAATAACACGAATGTACAGAGCCACACTAGGCCAAACGACGCAGGGAGGTGCTCACTGAATGCTGAGGTCAAGTAGCATCGATCGGGAAGGAACCACTTGTGCAAACACATGGCCTCTCTCCCAGTACAATTCTAAAGCCAGAAAACAGGAAGAAATACAAATGGCAAGAGTATTTCATTGCCTACTTACCACATAAGCTGGAGTGTTCCATGGGTGATGACACCAGCCTTGGGAGTAAAAAACCTTGCTCTAACACCAGCCTTGTGGCCTGGTTCGAAATGGGCCCCAATAAATACCTACTGAGCAAATGAGTACATGGCCTTGGGCAAGATATTCAAGTTTTCTCACCTCTAAAAGGAGGATACTGATAGTCCCTACCTCACAGGGCTACAGTGAGGACAAAATGAAATAATGCCTATAAAGCACAAATTAAGGACTTGGTATTCCTTCTTGTTAATTGCACCACAGCAATATTATAATTAACAGTGGGGCCTGACCTGGGAAGGAAGGAAGGATCTGCAGGAGGTCATAGCAGAAGACAGGACAGTGGATAAACCTGGGCTAGGACGGTCTAACACACAAGAGGGCTATGAGCCTGCAGGATGATGACAGAAGAGGAGCTGCTATAATTTTTGCCAATTTACTTTCATAAGCTTTATTACAAACACATGATCTTATGTTTACTGGCAGTTTTAAATTTTTTTCTATAAGTGTATGAAGTAAAATATGATAGTATTACTCCTTGGACTATAGGATGCAATAATTTAGCAATTCAGTCTAAAATCAAATAGCTGCTACTGAAGGAAGAGAAATGGGAGAATTAGAAGGTATGGATCTAGGCACTGATCATGAGAGGTTGTTAATACTGTTTTTTTTAATTTTCTTTTTTCTTTTGAGACAAGATCTCGCTCTGCTGCCCAGCTAGAGTGTAGTGGTGTCATCAGAGCTCACAGCAACCTCAAACTCCTGGGCTCAAGTGATTCTCCTGCCTCAGCCTCCCAAGTAGCTGGGGCTACAGATGTGTGCCACCATGCCCAGCTGATTTTTGATTTTTTTGTAAAGACAGGGTCTCAGTACGTTACCCAGGCTGGTCTCAAACTCCTGTCTCAAGTGATTCTCCCGCCTCAGTCTCCCAAACTGCCGGGATTACAGGTATAAGCCACCAATATCATTTAAAGAGAAACAACCAGAAACAATGTGCTTCCTAACTGATGGACATGTCACCACCTATGAAGGAGTATTGTTTAAAAAAACAAAGGAACCTGAACCTGACCCACTAAGCCTAGATCCAACACCATTTATAGTAAACAGAGAGGGTCAGGTAGAGTGGCTCATGCCTGTAGTCCCACCACTTTAGGAGGCCGAGGCAGGAGGATCACTTGAGCCCAGGAGTTCAAGGCTGCAGTGAGCTATGACTGCACCACTGCACTATGGCCTGGGCAACAGAGCAAGACCTATCTCTAAAAAAAGAAAAAAAAAAAAAAAAGAAAGAAAGAAAGAGAGGACAATGGTCAGGATATCATGGAGATGTTGTGACATGAAAATCCAGATCCTCAGAAATTCTACTGGTCAAACGACCATTTTCTACAAAAATTAAATTGCAAGAATGGGGGTAAACACACAGATTTAAAAATAGACTTTATAGGCCGGGCGCGGTGGCTCACGCCTGTAATCCTAGCACTCTGGGAGGCCGAGGCGGGTGGATAGCTCAAGGTCAGGAGTTCGAGACCACCCTGAGCAAGAGCGAGACCCCGTCTCTACTAAAAATAGAAACAAATTAATTGGACAACTAAAAATATATAGAAAAAATTAGCCGGGCATGGTGGCTCATGCCTGTAG
>CAUYRT010024578.1:0-53405 GCA_963574885.1 Lepilemur ruficaudatus
CAATCTCTTCACTTTACAAGCAATAAATCTGAAGCCCAGAGGTTAAAAAGACTTGTTCAAGGTCACTTTGGAAGCAAAGCTGCAGCTAGAACCCTGGTGTCCAAACTCCCAGGCCAAATCTCCTTCTACTATATCATACTACCATTGGGAAGTTTAAAAAAGAAAAGGGAAGTCTGAAGGGTGATTTTTTCCATAAATTAAATCAACTTTAAATCTAGGCATGTTTGGAGAATCATAGACTTCTAACAATGTTAGAGAAAAAAGAGATTCAAAAGTTGGTTAAATGTGAATAATAAAAAAATATCCATATGTACAACAGTGTAAAAAGGAAAAGGAAGTGGATGGCATTCGTGATTACTGGGCTGGCAGCGCAGGGGGCAGCTGCATGCTGGGGGTGGGCTGCATGGGCTGCCAGCTTTCCTGGGTTTGAAGGATGCGGTATAGCTGCTTCAGCTGAGCAACAATGTTATCTTTTATGTCTGGAGTGGAGATCTGCAGGCGGACACTGCCACTGTCAAAGGATCTTGTGAAATCACCAGAAAACATCTCGTAGATCATCCGAGCCACCACTGGAATGACCTGTTCAAGACACAGAGGACACAGGTATCTGCTGAGGAAAAGGTATTTTTAAAGTGCAAGATAGACCCAAGATTGAAGGGAGAATCAATGAGGCGCCAGAGAAGCCCCTCACATTCTAATGTCTAAATACAGAGACTGTGTGCAGTGGCTCAGGCCTGTAATGCTAGCACTCTGGGAGGCTGAGGCAGGAGGATTGCTTGAGCCCAGGAGTTTGAGGGTGCAGTGAGCTATGATGACACCACTGCACTCTAGCCAGGGCAACACAGTGAAACCCTGTCTCAAAAAATAAATACATAAAAAGTCTAAATATAGGATACACCTTCATCTTTTGGGACCATCCTGCCAAGGCCCATTCTAGAAGTTGGTTCAAATGAAGGTAAACAACCTGGATGTAGCATCACATCACATGCTTACTTACAAGACTTTAACCAAATGTTATCTGTTGCCTGCCTCATTGTATGATTCTGGGGGCCAAGCCTTTGTGGCTTTGCTGCCACCTCCTAGAATAAGCTTATATTTTTAAAAGCAACTCAAGGTTTTTCTAAGAAAAGCTGGAAAGGGTCATATCCTGTGAGATTTCAGCAAGACTCTAATGTCAGTAAGAGAATGAAAGATAAGGTCTCCACTAAATCAGACACCCAACTTTAAGGACCTTGCCTTTTCCAGTGTGGTCCTACTGTATACAGCCTGAATCTGCTACCCCATCTGATGGGATTAAGACACACAGGCTGAGGGACACTCAACCAGGGTTCCACCCAGACCTAGGGAGTAAAGCTTTGGCAAAAAAGGGAAGATTGTTGACACATCCTCATCTTCTCACCTGAACCAAGATGAGTTTCCTTTCCAAGGGTTTCCCATCTGGCCATTCTTCCCCAAAGCATAAGTAGATCTCAAATGGTGGCTGCTTCTCTATCTGTCCTTTCTGGTGGGCAATGAGCTCTGCAGAAGGTAGAAGAGCAAGTTTGGTATACTGGGTTATTCCATATCATCCTCTCAGTAAATGCCACCTTTTATGTGGTTCAATACAACAGCCACTAGCCACATGTGGCTATTGATTTTAAAAATTAAAATTAAACAGTTCCTTGGTCACATCAGTCACATTGACATACTCAGTAGCCATATGTGGCTAGTGGCTACCATATCAGACAGCACAAATACATTGGACAGCACAAATTCCAGAGACTCCTATTGGACATTGTTGGTCTCACCTTGGGGTTCACAACACATTGTAAAATTTACATCTCAGTGCTCTCCCTAAAATTATCTGCTTGAATTCACCACTCATATATTTCCCAAAAGGATATGTGTTCTGCAGAATATGACAAACAGGGTCACCTTCCAAAGTTAAAGATAAGCTGGTAACATGTGGCGGGTAATGACAAAGCTGTCTCCCTCCTCTGCTAATGAAGGAGCCACAACCAACCTAAAAATAGCTTGGAGTGAAACTCCCCTCTGTGTTGCCTATGTCACCTCCATTTTTCAGAACCAAGACTCTCTTCTCCCTTGACCTCTGGAAGAAATATTTTTTTGTTTTGTTCCTGATGGATTTCATTTCAGCAAAAGAAGAAAATTTTTGGTTAAGATCTTTGCCATAGGGAGGCAAGGGAGGGATGATAGAAGATGTACTTCCAGGGAGCAATTCCCATCACCATCAACCCTCTGAAAAAACACTCACCACTAAGGAATGTTTCCAGACAAAACAGCTTGACCTTCTTTTGTCTCTCAATCAGGTTGGGGGCAACAAGCGATGGGGCACATGGCCCAGACCAGTACACCTTGCACTGGCACAGCCTGATGGCATAAATGGCGTGACCGCTGACCTCCAGGATCAGTCCCCTGTCCATGACGTCCAGCAGCTTGCTGGTGAACAGCTTCTGTTTTTCATTGGTGATATGCTCCGGACCCGGGAATTTGACCTGCTCTAGGCTGACAGGACCAAAGAGCTCCTCCTGGTCAGGCATGGGACCCAGGTCCCCATAGAAGAGCCGGCAGCCCTGGGGGTTGCTCACAGTCATGGTCTGCCCGTACTCCTTCCCACGGTAGTGAAACTTGATTTCCAGGTCAGTCACTGCAAGGTTAGAGATGACAGTGAGTCTTCACTGCTCTGCCTGTCCATCCCTAAAACTCATGCAAGTCCATTAAGATCAAACCACCTTTCACTAGCATTCAGGAAGGGCACTGCCACAGTTATCCTTCCTGCAATAAAGGGAGACATCAACATATCCCTGAAATATTCACTCAAAAGGCTGCCTGAAAGCAAATAGTTCAAGGTCTGTCTATACTATCTTTATTCAAAAACCATACCGTAAGAGCTACAATTTCACCAAGCAAAGTGGCCCTAGTAACTCCACACCATATTGAGTCTTTACATCAATAGGCACTAGAAGAAGATAAAAACTAAGGTAACTGGTTTGTGTCTCATTTTTGGCTCACTGTATAAAGAAACCAGAGGAACAAGAAGAAATACCAAGCTATTTTTCTAAAAATTACACATGTGAGCACACATTGGGGATCTGTTCTAAAAATACACCATAAAAGGACATAGTTCACAGCAAAGTTAATTTTCACTAAGCAAATCTTCACTGAACCCAATAGGCCTTATCAAAGCTACTTAGTTTAGCCTCTTGGACAAAATTTTAGCACTCACACCCCCACCATGTGTAGTGTGAAAGGAAGACTCGGGCAATGACATTGATTCTTCATTGAGATAAATTTGTGTCAAAGTCAGAAAGACATTTTTTTCTCTGGGTCCAAAAGCCCCTCGAAATCCAAGAGTGTCCTCAACCAAATCCATGGCCATTACCCTCCCTATCCCACAACTGGCCTTCCCACTAAATCCCCTAATAAACCTGCACCTCCCACCCTCCTAAGAGGTGAGTAACCTAGAGCTGTGACCAATAAGAGCATCCCATGGGCAAGTAGGTATGGGCCAATGTTTCTGTATTTCTTTCCTGGTGACTCATCAGCCAGCCAGGAAGCAGACACAGAGAGCAGGTAGTTTATTCTATACATGTCAAAGAAATAGAGGCAGAAGGTGGGATAGGAAAGGGACTGTAATGGGAGCAGAAGACCCAGTAAGAAAGATCAGGGCTCGCTTACTTGGGAGAGAGCTGATCCACAGCTCTGGAGAGCTGTAGAAGGGCTGTATAGGTGCCTGGGGCACTTCCATCTCCAGAGGTTCAGTTTTGGGCCACACTGCTTCAGGGCTGCAGTTACCCACACCGCAGTTTCCCACACTGGCTGGTGCCATGGGAGAACCTAGAACAGAAGGATGTGGTGAGCAAGCAGGGGCACCACACATGTACATGGCCTGGTCTGAGGCTCTAAGAACTAACAGGGTCAGTAGACAAGAGTCAAACACTGAGCCATGACCCAGTGTGACCTCCAGCCCTTCAATGATTCCCACAACTAACACAGGAACAAACAAGGTTCCCCTGCTTTCTGATCATATTGTTTCTCCCATAAACTCATCATTCTAAAAACCTTTGTTTGCTGAAGATTGACATATAGACAGGCGAGTTTTCTTTGAGGGTTAAATTAGAAAGGACAAGAGAGATTCCCTATTGCAAAATTTGGTCCCAGCAATTAAATAGAAGCTGGTTGCCTTCCATAAAATGAACTCAACTGAATTAGTTGATGAGCTTTAAGTATTAATGTATAGAAATTCCATTAAAAACAAACAAATACTTTTACATGTCTGGAAGCATACTCAAGAACCTAGAAAGAGCTGTCTCATCCAGGGAAAGAACTGGAAGGTTGAGGGACAGAATGGAAGGAAAATCTTGGAACTGATTACCTTTTATACCATTATGAATTTAAATCATGTGAAAGCATTATTTATTCAAAATTATCCAACTAAAGCTCTAAAAAAGAGTTAAAAACCTATTTCCCTGCTTAGGTCAAAGTTGACTTGCTCCAAAGGCTCCTAGCCTCACCTCTTAGGCATCTATTCTTCAACAATTCTTCTTCCTCTGCCCCAACAGCTCTGAAATCACAGAGGTTAATGTTTCTTTGACCCTTTGTGTACAAGTCTGGTGAAATCTATGTTCCCATTTTATAGTTTTTAATATTTATTCTATAACTTTCCAAAAAGGATCCAGGGCAGCCCAAAATATAAGGACACACAACAATAGCTTTAATAAAATACGAACAAAAATAGGAAATCAGGATCCTGGAAATAGTCTACATTCTTTTAAGGGGTGAGAATAACAGAATGAGTCAGCCAAGGATTTGGGAAAGGATCACACATGTCTAGATATCCAGCTCTTGGAATTTCTCATTTAAATTTTAAATGTAGCATGCGGCAATATTGACCTGGAAGATCTCTATGAAATGTCTCGTTACCCATCACTTGGTTGTAAAGATATACATGGCAGGGTAAGTGATGGAAGGCCAGTGGACAGACAATAAGAATCATTTCCTGATTCTCAAAGGTGGGGGCAGCACCTAAAGTACTCCAAAATCCTAAATTTTATAGGTGGCACAAGTTATCTCATTTCAACCCATAGTAGCTTGAAGGTACTAAAAAGTCTGTGAAAAGCTGCTCAGCTGGATGCAAATCATTAGAGTAGGAGCATTTCAGTGAACAGAGGAAGTAAGATTCTGCAGAAGAGCAATTCAACTTGTGTTTGAGCACCTTCAGGGGGTGCAGTGGGAGATGCAGTGCCTGCTCTGTCACACAGTGGACCCCCAACCTCTCAATTCATTTTTCCTGGGAAGCTGAATTCAAAAGTCCGTAAAAGAAAAGTATCTTGCAGATAGACAACTAGATAAATCTAATAGGGTTTATCTAGCCTAGTGTTAGTAGCTATAGAAACCACAAGTTTCCTGTAGCACAGATTAGCAGAGTGATCCCTGTTAAGGAAGTAACATGGAATTTATACCAAGGGAAATACTGGAAGGGTTTGCCTACGGTTCATAAAAATGACTTCTGCCGTTGGCCTGAAGGATATTGGCAATATTTATAACCACTGATATATTTGTATGTGGGACTGAGAATGAATTTAGATTTTTTATTTGAGTGATCACACATAAGATTCAGAAGATGCTCTCTATGCCTAGAACCCACCCCACTGTACTGGGATAACTGGGCTGGCAGAGTTCCCTCACCGATGACTCCTGCTTGCCAACAGACCAGCAGCCTGACTGTGGGGCCTGATCCTGCTCCCAGGACAGCGGTGGTCAAGGAGAGCAATTCCAAGGTCAAAGCCCTTACATTGTCCCTATCCCTCTGTACCACCCACCACACCACTCACCATTAATGTTCAGGAAGGGGAAGGTGTCCTGGATGGGAACATGGTGCTGCGACTGATCCAGCTCATCTTCCTCATCCTCTTCATCCACATCATTATCCTTCTCATCCCAGGGAGCGGATCCCGTGGATCCTACCCAAGACACACAAGCTTGCAGGTGAGCAGTTCAGGTTGCGCTGCCATCTCTGCAGCTCACCCGCCACCCAAGCTAGGGATTGCTAGCACAGAGGCTCCTCAGGGTCAGTAAGCACCTTCAATGCCCTAACTAAAAAGAGTGGGAATCAAGATAGTATTAACCCCTACTTCCAACTCTTCTGACAGAGCCTTAATGCAGGCTCTCCTCTTCCCCTGTATAGGAGTTGCAGACCCTCCTTCTCCTAGAAATCTCTTACATTTTACATACACATTAGCTTCCTACACACTAGCATCCCTTTTAAGGACTCAGGGACACCAATTTCTCATCCTTGTATGCTTAACATGAGGAACAGACCCCTCCCTCATGGCAGGGCCTCACTGGATTCGCTGGAGTACAAGTCTAAATTATTTGGCTCTTAGTCAGTACTTGCTAAGCATGAAACAAATAAAAGGATCAGGAGATATTCACTTAGTCAAAGTATCCCTCAAATTAAATGACCACTCACCTAACATCTATAAAGCACTTAATAGCTCTTATATGTTGTGTCAATTGATTCTCACAGTAGTCTTTGAAGTAAGCAGGAAAGATGAGATCCCACATTTTAGAGCTGAAGAAACTGAGGTTTAAGAGGTCAAATGACTTGATTCAAGTCCCACAAATAGAAAAGTGATAAGAGCCAGGTTTAGAACTCAAACCTTCTATGTTTTAATTCCTCCTCCTTCACAATTACCTGGCCTCTCAAGTCCCAAGAGAGGCTATTTTTACAGAACTCTATACTCCCTCTACTTTCTCATGCTTTAAGCAATCAGGCTAACAACTATTTCACTAAGTGAGCAAGAAGATTCTGCTGGGCTTCTATCTTTTGTTCTCTTGGTCCTTCCTAGGGAAAGACTGTCTTGCTTTCCCAATCTTAAACTTCGTAAACCAAGCTGCTTTAAAGCTGACTATCTCTTTAAGATTCCAGCCCAGAAAATGGTGTACTGCCCACCTTCTCCCAGACACCTTGGGCCTCACCTGGGTTAATGATTGAGCCCTGGGGCTGGGGGATGTCACACACTTGATATATCTTCACTGGGTTCATGGGCACCTCCTTAGTGCCATCATACATCAGGTTGAATTCTCTGCTCTTGTTGAGAGCACAGCGGAGCTGGGCCTTCCATTTAGCTGGATCAGGGTCATCTACCCCTTCCTGGTACTTCCCTGTCTCTACAGCCCAGGCCTGAGGAACAGGAAACTGCAGTGAGTGCCTACTGTTGCCCAGAAACACTACAAATTGTGTGCCCACCCTTTCTCACACACATACAAACACACACACACATACACACACCCTTGCATGACTACTACACCACCCAACCCCAATTTCCAGAGACTGCTGCAGGAAACACTGCCCTTAGGACCAGACAAGGCAGGGCCCAAGGGAAGTTAAGCCATGTGCAAACACAATGTATTGAAAGGAGGAGCCTTATCTCAAGCGTTGGTCCAGTACCTGTCAAGATGACACTGCTATAATGAAAGGTTCAAAGTAAAGTCTGGGGAAAAAATGCACCAAAATGCTAATAGTAACTCTGGATAGCAGGATTTCGGTTAACTTTTTTTTTTTGCTTATCCTTTTTTGACATGAGCTGCTTATACAACAATAGGTACAACAAAGCGGGAAAGTAGGTGGCCTTGCTGGTCCCCTTCAGTCCTCAATCTGATGCATAAATAAAGAACTGTACAAACCAAGTGCTTTTGGAACAGGAAGCACACTCTGTGGGTTCAGCTTGCCCCACTGGCTGAGGGCCTCAAATGCTAATAAACTCACACCCCCTACCTTTCCTAATCCCCTCAAACTCCTACTTCATTGGGAACATCGTGCTGTCAGCAAGCAACACTAGTGGCTGGCAGCATGGACTAAAAGCACTTTGACTTCTTCTCTCTGGTATTCAAATATGGGAACTCGCAGCACTTTCCCTGGACAAGGGGAACAAAGTAGCCTCCCCAGTGAGGCAAAGGAAGACTTCGGCTGCTCATGCCATAAACCAAGGTCCTCAGGAACAGAGTAAGCAGTAGAAACCCAGCCCTGCTTTCAGGTCTCACTGGCATTTGGGTTTCTGCTCCCAGGATACACACTCTCCCCCATGGCTAACATATTCCCTGATCTCTAAGCTTTGTCTGGGAGGGTAACATGTTCTGCTGCAGAAAAAAAGAGATATCATTAGTAGAGAACTCCAGACAAGAAGCATACACCAACTTTTTCAAGCTGACAGGGCAATCACTTTTCCAAACCTAACTCCCCACCTGATTCTGATCATAGACTTCTTCCTTACACTGAAATTGAATTGTTCTGCCCCATCCTCTGATTGCCTTCAGTCAGCCCCTGCAGATCCTCACAATCATGAGGAAGTTTCTTCCAAGAGCTAATCCGATTCAGACTCACTTCCTCCTATTACTTTTTTAGATTTGGGTTCTTGCATTTGTTTTGTGGTATGAAGTCCGACAAAGTTGTGCTGCCCCAGGTGGCTTGGCAGGCTCTAGGGGGCCTAACTGCTGCTCCATTCCACCCCACCCCTATAGGATTTCAACTTCACTGGTCCCTAGTATCCGGGAGGCATATCTCCCCACACATTTTCCTTTCCGTTTGTTTGCTCCTCTGTGCCCACACTCACTCTGGCCCAGCTGACTCGGGCTGTGCAGATTTTGGCAGAGGTCTGCAAATTTCTGTGGCTCCCTAAAGCCCTGCCCCACCATGGAGAGCAGCCAGAGTAACCCAGAACCAGGGCCCCAGCCCTCCTGCTCACCACGCAGCTGTCCATCTCCCAGGACCCCATCGTATGGCGCTGAGGACCCAAGGCTATGCAGCAGAGCGTCATACTCTTTAAGACTGGAACTTTAGAATCAAGAAAGGAGAGCCTAAGAGGTACCATATGGCAATCGCTGTGATAAACATTACTTGTTCAAACCCATTCTAAGTCTCGCCTCTGAGAGATTCTTATCACTGTGCAGGTCCTTATTTCTCTTCCTAAAATGGAAATAATTTCTGTGTTTTTAGGGTGCTTTGCAAATCCCTCCCCATACTTCATTTCAGTCGATTCTCACAATGATCCTGTGAGGCAGGCAAGGCTGGTTTCATCCTCACTTCACTGAAGGGGAAACTGAAGCCCAGAGAGGTGACATGACGAGCCCAAGACCACACATGCAGTTGATGGCAGTATGACCGGGAGGTGGGGGGAGACAGACATAGGGTCAAATCTTGGCTCCACCACTTACTGCTGTATGATTTTGGCAAGTTACTCAGCCCCTCTGAGACTTGGCTTCTGCATCTACAGTGTGAGGGTAATGCCTCCCTCACAGGGTTGTCATGAGAACTGAATGACGTCGTGGACACAGACACCCGTTTAATGCTAGTGTCCACCTGCATATCCTGCTAAAGGCCCATCAGAGCTGGGGATCTGTGAAAGCATCCTCATTCTTCTCCTGACTTTCCAGACCCTCCCTCCACATTCTGCAAACAGATAGACAGATGTAAATGAAGTAACACCGCCTCCCCACAGCCACCCTTTCCTCCAGCCCCAAGCACGCAGATCATCCTCAGGAGTGGGGCTTTCGGGAACCAGCCTCTTCCCCATGGCCAGCCACTGCCAGATGCTTCAACAACAAATCCCATTTCAGAGCAAAGCCACGGAGAGGACAACTGGGCCAGGGCAGGCCCCATTCCCTTTCTCAATACTAACTCCAATAATTGTTGCTGGTTTTCCTTATCATTTTTATATCATCATTTTAAATCTAAATTAACAGTGCCCATTTACTAAGTACCCTCAGGCCAATTTTCTCTCTGTCTCTCCTCTCTACATCTAACCTCACTGATTTGTATGGGAAATATCTCTAGGATGTCTTTCCTTTGAGTCCTGAGGCCATGTTTTCTGCCTTTTCCTGATCGAATCTCAGCAAGAAACTGGGGCATGAATATTGAAAGGCTCAGAGTGGGGACTAGATTTCATTTCTGACTTCCAGCTTATACTCAGAGAAGAAAAGGGCAAATTTACTTTGTGTCTTGAGGATGCACAAACTAAAGCTACTCATAAGATGGAAATGGCCAGCAGAGAGAAGTTGATTTGGAGCAGAGACACAGCCTACAGAGTTACAAACCACATGAAATCCCTTCCCTCAACCAGCCTGTCCACCTACTTCTGTCTTAAGTCAAGCTTTGGTTTCACTTAAATTTTGTAAAATGCTATATGATTAACACATTGACTGCCACACTACAAAAAAAATTTTTTTCTTTCGGGCCATGGTGTTTTATTACAAAAACAGAATAAAAACTTCACAAACAATCCTTTCTAATTTAATGAAAAATTTCTTATTATTTTCTGTGCATGAGTTATATGCAACTTCAAAAATAGTTCACACAGCTCCCATGGTGAAGAGACGTGTGAGTTATATATGCTTCATGAGGCCCCAGGCTCAAAACTAGCATGAGTTAAATACAACTCACGTGGCCGTTAATGTGTTAAATCTAGTTTTCAGTTAAATAAAATTATTATCATATCAGAGGCATTGTTAATTTAAGAAAAGATTTATAAAATAAAAACTTAATTTTTTTGAGATAGGGTCTTGCTCTGTTGCCCAGGCTACAGGGCAGTGGCATCATCATGGTTCACTGCAACCTCAAACTCCTGGGCTCAAGTGATCCTCCTGCCCCAGTCTCCTGAGTAGCTGGGACCACAGATGTATGCCACCGTGCCCAGTTAATTTTTCTGTAGAAATGGGATCCTGTCGTGTTGCTCAGGTCAGTCTCAAACTCCTGGTCTCAAGCGATCCTCCCACCTTGGCCTTCAAAAGTGCTAGGATTACAGGTGTGAGCCGCCATACCCCCAGCCTTTTGATTTTTAAGCAGAGGCTATGGATAGGTGCAAAATCTTTTAATATCAAAAGAAAAACTTGCTGAGGGCCCTCTGTGCCCATCCCACAGGCTATGCGGTAGGAGTCTGCTGACACCCAACAGTTCCATCCCGGTATGGATGTTGTTCCCAGGCCCAAGCACCTCTCCTCGTAGCAAGAACCCTGAGTAAATGAAGAGGAGGTGACAACTACTGACCCTTCATAGATTTCGGAACAACCACATCACTACAATCATTTATAGGAGTTTAGCCAATCCCATCTCATATCCTTTGGGATGTGAGTTGAGTACCTTCAACCAGTGGGAAAGATTAAAGTGCTTCAACCATTGTAGGCATGCCCCAACAAGAGGAAGTCCTAGGCCTGCTAAGTTTGGGCACCCCCATCACAAGCATTCTGTTTCATCAGAGGTTTAGATCTAGTAAAATCCTCATGCCAAAATGGAAAAAAACAAACAAACCCAGAAAGATCTGAGAACATTGGGAAAAAAATTTAAGTCAGATGATGGAAGAAGTCCTTTACCTTAAAAATGGTATTTTCCTCCTCTTGTTGGGGGCTATGCCGGGTGGCATGTTTCCAGGGAATCTGGAAGCGTTTGGAGTCCCTGTGTAGCCAGATGAGCCCAGGGTACAAGCCACTATCCACCTGGGCCACCAGCCAGGGCTTCAGCCGGACTCTGCGGGGGTGGAGGGCCATGATCTGGTAGGGGAAGAGCAGGAGAATTAGGCCAGCCACTGGGAACTCTTCCCAGCCACCGCTCCCGGATGACAGAGCTACGGTTTCACTAGATTACTGCAAAGAAACTAAATATGGGAATAAACTGTGCCAGGTGGGAAAGAAAAGAAAAGAGGTTAAAAGGTTCTTTTGATTCTTATTCCAAAGCCATTTATACTTCATGCTCTAGCCAAATCAGACTTATCATGCAAGTAGATCACATTTCTTCTATTTAAATCCTGAAGCAGAAAAATAAAAAGGTGATGTCATCCCTGCTGGAACACAGTCCTTCCTGAAGTACCAAGGGTTTTGGAAGAGAAAGGAGATTGTTCTTTCTAATCTCATCTCAGGAGAGGGAAGAAAAAAGTTATAGAAACAGCACATATATGGGCAAGAAGCTGAAGCAAGTTCTCTTTCTAAACAAGACAACTAAAGGTGAATGGGAATATTTCAGGAAGAAATAACGCCATCATAGTGACAGAGAAGTAGGTGAGGGGTGGGTCCTGGATTCCAAAGTCCTCACTTACACGGAAGAGCAGGCAGTGTGTCCACGGAGATCTGAAGAGCTGGGTCTCCTTGAGTCACCTTCCCTTTCTCTCGGCCACCCAAAGATTCTGTACTGAGAAAAAGGGGTCTCAGCTGGTTATCCACAGGACAATCTAGAAGAATCTGGGAGAAGGCTTGGGAACACTTCCCCACAACTGAATCTGGTAAAGCTCAGAAGCCCTAAAATAACCTAAAACCACAATTCCTAACCTTAGAGTACTAAAAACAGTCACGAGACAAGCCTTGCATGGTGAGGACTCCCTCCTCACCTGGGTCTGTTTATCTCCGCACAGAGGCTGGAGTGCACCGATTGGTTGCAGAAGCCAGCCTGGGTAAAGTCTGCAATTGATTCTCATAAAAATACACGGACATAGCAGATAACATTCAACAGCAGCCAGCACTCAAGGTAGAAAACAAAGACCTGCCCAGACTGGGTGCCCGGAGGAAAAACCAGTCACTGGAGGATTGTTTGCCTGGGACACTGCGTTTGGATTTTTTCGTGTTCTTATTTTGTTTTTAAGATGAGAAAGGGACGCCTGGAAAAAATGACACTCATTCAACAAATATTTGTTCATCAGCTACCGTGTGCCAAGCACTGTGTTAGTTACTAAACACTGAAGCTCAGTGTTTTTACCAGATGTTCCTTCCGGAGGAAATCCACATTGGAACTGCTGAAGCCCAATGGCCTGAGGAAGAGGAAGAAAAAAAAGTCACCTTCACACTCAGAAAGATCCCTACCTGGATCACGGTTCTGAAGCCAAACCCACTGAGTCAGCTGAATGCTCCCATTTAGAAGAGCTGAGCTGGGGGATGGCCCCTAACGCGACTTCTCTCCCTAGCCAGACTCCCAGCAAACCCAACTTAGCCTCTGGCACTTTAAGAGCAAGGCAAGACCTGCTCTGGCCTGAGCCTTCTGACCCAATTACCAAGGCCTGCAACTGAAACCTTCCCCCTGGGAGCACAGCTCACACTGGGCAGGTGAGGTTGGCACGCAGTGTTCAAGTGCCCCCATGTTCTTGGCCTTTGGTTAGGGTGTTTTGGAGGGCAGCATGGGAAGCCATCAAAGCATGGAGTACATTTACACCCTTTAAGGAGGGAATGCATATTCTCCCAAGGGAAAATTCTACCTTTCCCCCAGTCCTAGCCCTACTAGAAGGGTGACAGGGCAAGGGAAGGAAAAGGAAAATAGGGAAATAGGCAGCAAACTGGTCAACCTAGTAAGGCGCTTTTGAGAATTTCTATTGCATGATTGATAAGTCCTGTGTCTGCAAGCCTGCACCTCTTGACTGATTGCAGACTTGAAGAAAAGGGCTAATTGTAGCTGATCCACAGCCCATCAAGAAAAAATTAAGGGAATCAGGCCAAGACCAGGAGCTGCACTTGGTGATGGGAAGGAGAGGCAGCCACCCATAGAGATCAGTGATAAAGATCTAGAGCCCTGAGTTCTCAGTGTTCTCCCAAGATGGGACTACACCTGAGCAGCCCCGCCTCAGCCCCATGGAGGGAGCCCCGCTCCATGCCCTTCCTCCCTCACGGCAAATCCTCTCCACCTTCAGAAAGTCAGCCAACCTTTCCCTATCCACCACCCAGTAACTACGACTCTAAAAACAGGCAGAGGGAAAAATTGAAAGCCACTAAAATGACTGAGAGGGGAATGGTTCATTACATCACATCCACAGGCTGCAATATTAAGCAGCCATTAATGAGTGTCTGAAAAATTTTTATTGGATTTGGGGAAATATTTAAAATATGAAGTTGGGGGGGAATACAGCATACAACATTGAGTGCATAGCAGTGTCTCCATTTTGTAACATACTTGCATACATGTGCACATACACACAGAACTAAAAAAAGAGAAAGAAAAACACCAATGCAACAAGATATTTGTAATGGTTACCTAGTAATAGGATTATGGGTGCTTTTTATATTCTCCTATATACTTTTACATATGATTCACATTTTTCTACAATGATATATTTCAATTTATAATTTTAAAAAACCTACAAGTAGAACTTTTTTAACCACAGGATGATAAGACATTCTTGTGAAGGACAGTAACAACAATCTTTATAAGGACTAGCACAAAAAATATAAGAAGAAAAAAAATCTTTCCTCCCTGCATAGGCTTTACACTTTTTATAGGCACTTTTACTTAATGTGTCTGATTTCATCCTCATGAACCTGGAAGTGGTATAAGTATCCTCATTTTACAGCTGGGTTAACTGAGGCACAGAAAAGTTAGGTGCTTTATCTGGGTCCAAACCCAACACTCCTGAGTCAGAATGTGCTATACTAAATCCTGCCACCGCACCCTGCCTTCCATGTCCCTCCTATCTTCCTTCCACACACTCAAAGAGTAAACCAAAAACATCAACAAAAATCCCAACAGCATGGAGGGCCAATAAAGTGATTGGGGTGAAGACTGCATTACATCCTATCTCAAACACACCTAAATCCGAGTTCTCCTTCTAAACATTCTCACCACTCAAACCCAAACACCTGCGGAACCACCTTAGCCTACTTGAACTCAGCCTTGCATCTCCAGCTGCCATCACAGAAATATTCAAAGCCTATGTCTCTAATATGCATTTAATCTCCTTTGACAAAGATGCCAACCCACGTACTCCCCTCACACTGAGCATAGAGCAGAGACACTTTCAACCTCCTCTGGGCAGTAACTGTCCTCTCTGACACTGCCATTCCAGGGAGCAGTTCCTCTATAAACACCCCACTGCTACCTCTGCAGCCCCAGCCCAGAGTAGTTTCCAGGGGCATTGCTACCCCAAAGTGAGATTTGGCTGGCAATGATTTTGTCCAGAGTCAAACACTCTCGCCATTTCTTGCAGACAGGTCTTAGCAATGGTCCCGTATTTTCCCCTTCCTCCTGAAGGAAAGTGAAATGCCATCCCTTAATTTCCTTAGGCTTCCCTCCAGTTAGTTTAACCCCACTTAGGGTAAACTCTGGGCCTCTAGCCATAATCCTCACACCCTTCCTCCCTGCTGGATGGAAGTTGCGGGGTGGTGAAGGGCAGTTGTGGGGCACTGGGTGTTGCCACCACGCATCATTCACACATCTAACCCTAAACTACTCTCCTGTGTCACACCAGCCTTCAGCCTCTCCCTTCCCTGGCTTCCACTCTTGACATCCACCAAAAGAACATGTTGGGACTGGGTGACCCCTTTACCATGAAGCAAACTCCCAGTAAAGAGTGGCACCTCAGGCCTCCTTTCCAGTTGGGCCTGCGAGACTTTCCCCATTTCTCTACACCTGCCCTCCAGCCGCTTCAGGCAAGGAGGGCCTCACTCCCAGAGAAACCACACCCCGGCGGGCGCCACCCTCCCCAACACCTAGCTGAGCTCCTTGGAAATCCATGGGTGTCTCCCAGGCTCAGGGCGAAGGGCCTAACTGTGATAAACAAACTAAAGGAGGGAAAACAAACTCGACAAAGCGCCAAACCACCTTGCCGGCCTCTCCCCCAATTTCCCAAAATACCCACCAGGACCAAGAGCTGGCGGACACAGGGGCCTTGCTTATCAAGCAAGTTGGTAAGACTGAAGGAGGAGCGGTGCCTTAGCTCAATCGCAGAATAGGGTCGGTGGGAGCAAAGAGCAGCGCCCTCCGTTTCGGCAGGGGAAAGGGAACAGTCGTAAGTGTGGGGTCGGGAGGGGCTTAGCGCTACAGAACTGGGACCGCCCCAAAGCCACCTGGAGGAGAGCGACAGGCACCCAGCCCCCGTGGGCATTCCCAAACAGATGTTCCCAAGCAAGCTCCCCCACCCCCACAAACTCTAGGGCGGACCCCTCCCCACCCGCAGGCGTGTCTTCCCTCCCTCAGGCTGCTCTCCAGAAATTAGCGTCCCCACCTGTCCTCAACCCGGCCACCAGAAGCAGAGATGCCTCTGAACCAAGTCCGCAGCTGAGTTCACCCGTCGCCACCACGCTTCTCGACGGCTTAGCCAAGGCGCTCCCGGCTCTGCGCAAGTAGGGACTGCGGGTTCCTCTCCTCGTCCCGCACCAGCCCTTACCTGCCCGGCCCAGGTGCGCCTAGCTCACGTCAGCGCCTCGCCCCAAGGCGCCGCAGCCCTCTCCGCCGTCAGGCCACGCCTCCGGGGCGTGGCCACGCCCTCCGGCGCTCGGGATTGGCGACTTGCGAGAAATATGATACCCTGCGTTTCTGGACGGCCCAGCCCCGCGCTGCCTCTTCCCCACCCGACTCCCACGCTTCTAACCCAGGCCAAGAAAAGTGCCAGATTGGGGCCTATCCCTTAGGCCTCGGGGCTGTGGTCCAGGGAACTGGAAGCGACTGGGAGGTCAGATCTAAGTCAAGAGGGTGCCTCCCCTCATTCATGCCCCATAGTCACTCTGCCTTAAGGAGACAGTTAAACACAAAAAGAGTTTTGAGATTCTGGGTTGGCCCTACTCTGGTGAGCCTGTGTAACTGGAAGGGGGTGTGGGGAAGGGACTCAGGACACTTGGTCCTGTCTGGGGGAAGCCATATGGCTTCCAAGACTGGAATTCTGCCTTTATTCTGCCTCTTACTCGTGTGACCTGGGTAAACTACTTAGCTTCTTGGTTTCAGTTTCCTCATCTATTCAATGAGAATAATAATTCCTGCATTTTCTAATCACTACCGTGTAATGATCAAAAGCATAGCCTCTGGAGCCAACTCTGACAGTTCAAACTCCAACGCCATCAGCTACTACAGACATGGGAAAGTTTCTTAAGCTCTCTGGGCTGCCATTTCTTATCTGCAGAATGAAGTTAATAATAGTACCTACCTCAGGGTGTTGTGGGGATTCAACAAATTACTACATGTGAATTGCTTACAACAGTGTTTGGCACTTAGTACATACATGTACTTGCAATTATTATTGGTATAAGGATAAAAAGTGCCATATAGACAGTGCCACACAGTATAAGAGGGCATTCCTTGTTATGACCTGAAATTCAAGTCCTGTATGTCCCCTAACAGGTGCTTGATAAGAGTTCCCCCCACCTTCCCTGTTCATACAGAGGACATGCTTACAGGGAGCTGTGTCCCAGTAAATGAGACACATCCCCCCTTCCTCAAGCACTGAGCCATAACAGGTGAGATGGGATACAAGCAGGACACTCAGGTTTTAGTGTTTAAAGTAATGAGTGAGAAGCCATCGAGCACGGGTGTTACAGGAATTGTGTCCCCACTAAAATTTGTATGTTTAAGTCCTAACTCCCCAGTATCTCAGAATGTGACCTTATTTGGAGACAGGATCTTTACAGAGGTAATCAAGTTAAACTGAAGTCATTAGGGTGGACCCTAATGCAATACGACTGGTGTCCTTAGAAAAGGAAGAGATTTAGACACAGAGACAGACCTGCATACACAGAAGATGCTACAAAGAGACATAGGGAGAAGACAACCATCTACAAGCCAAGGAGAGAGGCCTGAAATAGATCCTCCCTCCATAGGCCTCAGACCCTAATGACACCATGATTTTAGACTTCTAACCTCCAGAACAATGAGACAAAAAATTTTCTGTTGTTTAAGCCACCCAATCTGTGGTACTTTATTAAGGCAGCCCTAGCACACTAATACAAGTGCACTGGAGAGCCCCGGATTGAGAGTGATATAGACTTGATTTCTACTCCCTATTTAGCTTTGGGCTGTAGCCAGCAAAGTCCTGGGAAGGCAGCAAGGCCCCGAGGCCTGACTCAGCTATCCTCTGTCTCAACCACTACCCTGTGGCCACTCTTTCCTTCACTCAGGGGAAGGGCTAGCTCATTAGCACAGCCAGCTCTTTACCGCTGATGAGCTCACTGCACAAGTACCATCTTCCATCTGGCCCAAGGCTGGGCCCCTGAGACAAAGCAAACTCCATTTGAGGGGGAGCAATGGAGGTTAAGACCACTGGGATACAGTCATTTGAGGGGCAAAAGCCCAATGGCATATGAGTGTGAGCCCATACACAGGCACTCACTTTGCACTAGCTGAAATTCCCATGACTAAAGTAATTTTTTTAAGGATCTTCTTTAGAAGAACAAATTTTAGAATCAGAAAATTCAAGGTGGGAGGGTCCTTCTAGATTCTCTAGTTCAGGGATAAAACTGACTTAGCCAGTTTTACTCACACAGTATTTCAAATATCAGGAGATTTCACATAAACATCCAGCTTCTGAGCATCTCTTAAAGAGTTAAGTGCTTTGGACACTCTGGCCAGCAGATTCACCTGGCAACAGCTGCCCATTTAGAAGAAGCCTACATGTTATAGTCAGGACAACCCCACCCTATTGAGTTCACTCATTTACTTTATTTGCCTGACCCTGTAGGCATTCAAGTTTGCAACCCCTAGTCCAAATTCCCCTTTTTAAGATGAGAAAGCTGAGGTCCAGAGAGGTCAAGTGATTTGCCTAAGATCACATAGCAAATTAGCCACAAAGCATAGAACCCAAATCCAGGCATCTTTCCACTTGAACCCTGCTCAGCATCCCAGCCAGAGTCTATTTTGAGTGGTGCTGCACTGGTTATTAACTATTAAAAAAAAACAAAAACAAAAAAATCACCTATGGATCTAGGTCCTGTTAACATTGTGGTGAATAAAACAAAGTCCCTACTCTCATGTCACTCTACTGAAGAATCAATGAGAAGGAATAAAACAGGAGGAATTAAGGTGGAGATTGAGAGGAACTTCCTGGTTCTTCAAGTGATGAGCCTGGGCAATAAGCTACCCTGAAGTCTTCTTTTCCTGAAACACACCTCACCTGCTTGGTCTGGGAAATAAGAACATCTTGTGAGTCTTTCCTGAAACTCTGGAGGAATCAGTTCTTCTATATTATCAAAAGAGCCTCTTTGGGATCCAGACATCCCCAACATGGCTTGGACCTGCAATGCTCCCATCATCCATGCTCAGGTGGGGCCTTGCTGACTCACCTGTGAGTGTGAGTTTCAGGCAGTGGGATGCACATTTCAGCGCGTAGCCCTGATTCACAGCCACAGGGAATCAGGGAATTCCCCTCTCCTGCTCCCAGTCAACTCTTATTTGGTAGGGAGGGGTTTTTCTCACCACCCAGACACCTTAAGCTCTATGATATCAGACATGTGACAATAAAGCCATGAACCTGAATCTCACTGTCTTCTTGGCAGAGTAGAGGCTATGGCAACTGCACAGTGGAGAGCTTAGTCTTACTGGAGGCAGCGACAGCAAATAACATGAGGCTGGATTACACCTTGGTGGGGTTGCTAAAGAGGGAGTAGGGACAGCAACACTCTAATTCTGTGTTCTTTCAAAAGAACTCACACCCCAGCTAGCCTTCTGGAAGGCATTCTGGAGCCCCCCAGGTCAACCCTAAATCCTCTCTTGGCCCTGGTTTATCTCTGTCTCCATCCAAGTATTTTAAGGTATCAGAGCCACGGATGAGTCTAACACATTACCTAAACCGCAGCCTACAGTTTAGGCCCTAAACTATAATGCACATTGGTCGTTGTTCTGTTACTCTCTCTCCCTCTGCTCCCTTACCCTCTATGGATTATGTCCTAGAATATGCTCCAAATCCTAGAATCATCCAGATGGCAGGGAGCTGCAGCAAGCTGGCAACAGAAAGAAATACATAAATGAATCTTGCTTTCCAACCCAAGCAATGGCACAGACTTGGAACTCTAGGAGAATTCCTCACTAAAGTGTTCAGAGTTATTTGTTTCCAACTCTCTTTTTTTCCTTGAACCAAGCTTGGAACTCTAGGAGAATTCCTCACTAAAGTGTTCAGAGTTATTTGGTTCCAACTTTCTTTTTATCCTTGAACCAAGCTGAGCACTGGTAAGTATTCTCAAAAAAGCAGCTTTCTGTATTCCAAACCTGTATCTATGTTGGGGGCGGGGAGGGGAGGAGGAGGAAAAACAGAGCCCAGTAAATCACTTGGAAGTGAGCTCCCCCAGGGCCCTCCCTCCATTCTTCCTCCCCTGCACTGCAAATCTTGGGAGTTCACTTCCCATCTCCCCTTAGCATGGGGAGCTTCCCACTAGCTCTGCAGACAAAAAGAGCTGAACAAGAAACTACAACCACCTTGAATGTGAGGGTTCAGAGTTCTGATTTCAAATATGCTGCCCTGTTGGGACAGAGCAGTGGCCTGATTTTGACTTCATGGTCAGCACCAAACAACCTATCCTGTGATTACATGAGAGAGTGGATATGAAGGCTCTCTGCAATCAGCGGAATGCTCAGTGGACAGAGCGACCATCACTGCTGTTATCTGCTCTTTGTTTCCTCTGTGTAAATCATTCTCTCCAGACCTCAGTCAAGTCCTGAGGGCAGCAAGACACAGGCCAGACAGGAATCTTGCAAGCTGGGAGTTCCTACCACATCGCTAGGCTCAGTGTGAGCTAAATGAGTTCCGGACAACTTGTTGACTTAAGGAAAATGAGGATTCTGGGGATACAGAATCTTTTAGGAGCAGTGTGGCAAGAAACTGGACTTCTGTTCAGTATGAGTGATTGACCAGATGCGTTTATATCCTCTTCTTCCCCAGACCACCCCAGTATGATGACAATGAAGGAAATTTTTTTTAAAAAAAATGATATTAACCCACAAGGTGAAGAGAGGACAAAAAGCATGAGAGCAGAGATGAGAATGGATGAGTTATTTCAACAAAAATATCAGGAGACAAAATATTATTTCAACAAAAATAGGGAGTGGTGAGGGCTGATGTTTTAGTTATGAAGCTTTCAGTACTATTTGATTTTTAAAGCAGATCTACATAAAATTTAACAAAAATATTATCATTACTTTTTTTCTCCAAGAAAAAACAAAGTGCACTTGGGGAGTCAGGAGCCCTGGGTGTCAGACCTCTCTCCAGCCCTCAGTGACCGCAGAGCATGTCACTGTTACTGTCGGAGCCTGAGCCCCTTCTTGTGATGGAGCTGAACAAATTCCACAGCTGTCTTCCAGTCCTAACATTGCCTTGCTCTGTGATTAGATTCTAGAGGCAGCACTGAGGTCCTCAGAGAAACAAACTGTGCTTAGATATGAGTCAAAACTTGTCTCCAATTTCCCTTCTCTCATTTCCCAACTGTATGAGCTCTCTTAGCCTCAGTTTACTCACCTCCTAAATGGAAATATTGCCTATTTCACAGAACTGACAAGGATCCAATGAAATAAATGAAACAATACTAGGTCTCATAAAATGTTTTTTTCCTCCACTGCTGTATCCTCCTCCCCATCTTTAGGCAAGGATTTGGCACAGTTCTGGGCACCTGGCATTCACTTAATAAAAGCCTACAGAATTCAGAGATGTGTTATTATCTATTTATTCTTGGAACAGGAAGATAGGAAGCATCTTATTTCTGTTGATTGGATTAGGAGGAAGGCCCAAGTGTAGATCTCAGAGCCTACTGAATAATTGCTTGAGGAGATGTGGCAAACTAATGGGTAAGAAAGGAGGGTAGAAATGGTAGGGTCTTTGACAGAATAGCAGAGTAGCAGCCCCACAATTTACCCCTTGTCCCCTCCATTGTCAATACTTTTTCCTTTTTTTGGAGACAAGATCTCTCTCTGTCCCCCAGGCTAGAGTGCAGTGGCATCATCATAGCTCACTGTAACCTCAAACCCCTGGGCTCAAGCAATCCTCCCACCTCAGCCTCCCAAAGTAGCTGGGGCTAATTTTTCTATTGTTTTGTAGAGACCAGGTCTCACTCTTCTCAGGCTGGTCTCAAACTCCCGATCTCAAGTGATCCTCCTACCTTGGCCCCCCAGAGTGCTAGGATTATAGGCGTGAGCCACCATACCGGGCCCAGAACTTTTTCTTAATGTAGTCCACATGCCCAGCCTTACCCTAGACTAGCCCCCTATCCAGTTACCTTGTGGTTCTGTGGAAAAGGTAAAGATGGTATCCACGGGATGTCCACTCACTTGAGTGGCTCTGGACTGGCCGGGAAGGCTCATGGACTACTTTCTATACTCATTTCTCAGCATTGCATAAAACTTTAGCTGCATAATATTCAAAAAAAATTCATTCTATCTGGTTGCTGCCCCTCAACAGCTCAAACCCCACCTCAATTCTTACAGCTTGAATCCCAACTTTGTTCAAGCTAAGCTGAAGCATAAAAGGCGGCAAGATGCCAAGGAGGTTTAGCCCAGTCAAGGAAGGAAGGGGCTATGTACATACAAATACAGGAGTTCAGTATTGATCTCATGTAACCCCCGGCCAGGAGAACCCCAGAGTCAGGAGCAAATGGGGTGTAGGTCTTTCTAAGACAGACTCAGACCAGAGTCCATCTCACATGAGACACGAGCATTATTTCTTCATGAATCATTCAGTAAATACTTATTGAGCACCTACTATACACCAGACAAAATCTCTGCCCTTTTGAAACATATTATCTCCTATTCCTACCAAAGCCTTACATTTAAATTTTCTCTTATGTGACCTTTTGCTATTGTGACCATCTCCTAAGCCCCAGCTTCCAGCCCCATCCCAATCTAACCTACAGCCCTCTGTGAGCTCTGATCCCATCACTCTCGTACTCAAAAATACTCCCTGATTTGCTAATGTTTATTGAATCAAGAAACTTTATTCACTCATCCAACAAATGTTTAATGTGTATCTCCTGTGTGCCAAGCTCTGTTCTAGGTGCTAGAGATCTAGCAGTGAGCAAAATAGACAAAAATCTCTGCTCTCAGGATACTTATATTCTAGTATAAGAATAGGGGAGACAGACAATAAACAAGTTAAACAAGTAAAGTATGTCAGTTGAAGGTAAGTTCTAAGAACAATAGGGCAACTGAAGGGGGTTGGGAGAGGGTGGGGTAGAGTAGAATCTTAGACTAACCAGGGAGAAGATGGCATTTGAGTAGAGATCTAAGAAAGTGATGGAGGGAGTCATGTGGATATCAGTGGCAAGATTATTCCAGAAAGAGGCGCTGGCAAGTGCAAAGGCCCTGAGGCAGGAGCATGCTTGCCCCATTAAAGGACCAGCAGAGAAGTCAGTGTGGCTGGAGCTGAGTGAGCAGGGAGCAAGGACAGAGTGCTGGCATGTGAGGTCTGAGAGACTTTTACTCCAAGAGCTATAGGGAGCCATTGGACAGTTTTGAGCGGAGGAGTGACATGAGGTAGCTTGTTTTGCAGGATCACTCTGGCTACTGTGATTAAGATAGACAGAAAGTATTTAATATCAAAGAACCAAAGAGGGAGACCAGTTGGAAGGCCCTTTTCTGGCCCCAGCCTACTTTTCCAACCATGTCTCTTACCATCTGCTACCCTTCAAACATAATAAATTCATCTTCTTTGAATACACTTTGCACCTGCTGACCTAACATCCTTGATGTTGCCTCCACTTAGAATATTAATAACAACAACTGGAATAATAGCTACTGCTTATTAAGCATCAATAATTCCATTCACATATGTTTCGTGCATTATCTAATTTCATTTAGAGACATTATCTCTTTTAATGTCCATATTTTGTCCCCATTTATTGGGAAAACTGAAGCTTTTTACAAATTGTCACCAGTTGGTAGGCCCCTGGGCCCAGCCAGAGGATGTAGAACAATTGATGGCCCTTTGGTCTCAAGTCGACAATTTCTACCTTTGAGGGTTTCCAGACCACATGACCCTCTGGGCCTTTCCCCAGAGGAAGGGTGAGGGGGTTGTTTAAGATGATTCTTAAAGATCAATATCGGTTTTCTGGATAGAAAAAAGGAAACAAAAAAACGATTCTAGGCCAAGAGAATAGTACAGCAATCGTTCAGAGGTACCTCACGGGAAAGTCAGGAAACTGCAATTTGCTGATGTGTCACATGTGCAGGAATGAATGAGACAGGAACCAGACCTTGAAGGCCTCGAATATCATATTAAAGAGCTGGAATTTCTCCTCTTTACAGTGAGGGGTCAGTGAAAGGTTTCAGGTAAAGAATAAAATATTACTTAGGCTGAGCAAAGTAAGAGTGTCTAGAGATAGTTACCTGGAGAGCGGGCTTTCTCCTAAAGGAAGCAGCTACTGAGCTCTGCCTGATGGCTGCCATACAGGTCCAGTATTGGTGCTGGGAAATCTAGATTTTTGAGTAAAATCTACCAATTTTTAATACATTTGCAACAAATTGTTTAAAATTTTTAATTACATGAGCCATATAAAACACTCCATAGGAGCTGCCATCTGGGGGCTTCTTCTGGAGTATGAATGAGCTCCAGCGGAACAGGGCTTATCTATCTCCTTTGCTGTTATGTTCTCAGGGCCTCACACACACAGTAGGTGTTCAACACATATTTGCTGAATGCGTGTGTGTGGGTTAGTTAATAACACTCCTGTTTTACACATGAGGAAACTAAGACTCATAGGAGATAATCCCCAAGATCACATGGGAAGTGGCCAACCTCAGGTTCAAGTCCAAATCCCTGAACTTCAAAATAGACAAGGTGACTTGCAAAAGAGATGGAATAGAGTAGAAAGAGCTCTTCATCAGACTCGCACATCACCACCTATCCCTGGCTCTTTCTACAGGTTACAATGTCCTGTTCATGGCTCCACCTGGCTTTAAATCCCCTGGGAAACCTCTGATCCCACTATCTGAGACCGTTCTTTCCCCTCTTATTTTGTTCAGACCTAGGAATCAGAGACGAGGATGCCCACACACCACCTGTCCCTCCCCAGCACAGTGACATCTGCATAACGTTGAGCGGCTAGTGGTAGCAGTTTCTCCTGGGGGCTTTCAAATCCAAAGAAGGACCCATGAGGCCTACACTGGCCAGGTGCCTGGCTAGCTAAATCCCTTGGGGTAGCCAGGAAGCTTCAAAGCTCTATCTGCTCTAATTCACTATTTACAAAACACGATGAGCAGAGCTGGGCATGGCTGCTGCATAAATAGAAATGAAGGAGGTGGGAAAACAGTAGATCTAACACAGGGATATTAGAGGAAATATAATACTGGCATTGGAAACTTTTAAAATAAGAGTCAGGATTTCTACTAAGATCTAGTCAGTTGAAATAAAATTGATCCTTCCTTCCTCCCTGCCTCCTTTTCTATCATTCTCTCTTCCTCTAATCAGTCAATAAACATTTAATAAAGACCTTCAGTGTTCCACGTACATCATAACTGGCAGGCAATGATTTGAGTGATGCCCATGAGCTGAGTGTATTACACTTTATTCATAAATTCATGCACTCTTGATTTATTAAGGTAGGATCAGGAGGGAAGGAAACACTAGCATGTTTAACCAGCTATTACAATTCACAGGGAAAGTTGTTGTTCCCCAATACAATTCTAAGAATCATTTACCTGTATTAGCTTTTCCAGACTCTTTCCAGAATTTTGCACATTGAAAGAAAAGTTGTGGCTGAGTGTTCTGCCCTTCTCTGTTCAGGAATGCCCTGCACAGCATGCCAGCCAATCAGCCAGGTTCATCTCGACACCTTCAGTTTCCCTAAGTGGCTTTATATTCAAGCACATCAGGGGATTTTTTTTTAATTTTAAAAAGAATTCTATCCAAGGTCCCACAGCTGGTAAGTGGTGAGTGGGAAGTTGATTCCGCCTGATCTCTCTGACTTCATGCTCTCTCCATTAGGTCATGAAGGGGAACCCAAGGATTAGAGCTTTGGAATGTTTATCTTGCCCAGAGGCCTGAAGTAATATCCCAGGATATGAATGTGTGGGACCATCTGTCTGTCCTGGGGGTGGGAAGAAGCCAACATGCTCTATCCTTGACCCTGACTGAGCCCAGGGGCTGGAGCTGGAGCTCTAGGGGCCTGGGAACCTCTCTATGTGCGTCAGTGTCTGGAGGCCCTGAGAGTTTCGCTCCTGCTCAGAGCAGGCATTACAACCTCCCAGTTACTATTCTTTGCTGTGACAAGTACCAGCTTGCCTTCCCTTCCCCACCCAGCCCGGGAAACTGGCGGCATTTCTAGTTCAGGCCCAGACCCGTCCTGGCAGCCCAGATTCCACTGCCTAGGCAGGAAGTTAGTCTCAGCCCAGTGACCATTTCTCTCTGGTTTTTGTCAAAGAGGAATTTCTGTTGCAGCAGTTCAGGGCAACGGGGGTGGGTAGCCAGATTTCTCCCTTAAGCTACAGAATGGGGAGTGAGGGGCGTGGCAGGTGGGAGGTAAGTGTATGGAGAAGGAAAGATGGGAGGGAAGGGTCAGGAAACTTTAGAGATTCCACTGCTGAGGCTGCTTCCTCACACACTTCAAGGCAGATAAAGGTGTTGGGAAGGCTGGATTATCTGCCCAGCTGCCCAGCCCTTGAGCTCCTGCCCCTCAAGAGCTGCAAGGAGGAGTTTCTCACACTCTCAGATGAGGGAGGGAAAGAGGCCGGGCCTGAGCAGGTGTGGAGCGTTCTTGTTCCCCATGCCCCTGGGGGGACATGCCCAGACTCGCTGCGTTCAGGTAGGAGCCTGTCAGTTAGGAAGCTGGGCCTCTGATTGTGTATGCGAGTGTGAGTGTGTGTGGTGTGTGTGTTTGGGGAAGGGAGCAGATGGAATAGCACTGCTAGATTTAGCAAATAAAAATACAGGACACCCAGTTAAATTTGGATTTCAGATAAGCAACAAATAATTGTTTAGTGCATTTATATATGTATTGTTTATCTGAAATTCAAATTTAACTGGGTATCCTTGATTTCACGTGGCCACCCCAATCTAGGGGGTCAGGGCTCAGGGGAAATGGACTGAAGCTGACACTCCATTCCCCTGCCTCTCCCCTTCCAGCAAGGTAGGGCCAGTTTGGGGACACATCCCCCTGCCTTGACCTGCTCCCCACCCTGAAGCCAGAGAATTCCGTGGGCATTGGCTTTCCCGGCCACTGCACGGGGCCCAGCCCACACAGCTAGGGCTCTTCCGACTTCAGTTCTCAAACTCCAGAGACTTTCAAGTCAATGTTTAATGCCCCATCCTGGAGCCCCTTTGAAGATGAAACACTCTCCTGACAAGTGGAGTGCTCTGTTATTGTAATTAACATAATTAAAAGAAATTTTTTAATCATCCCATAGAAAACTGGGGGAATTCACTTCTAGTCCCTACCTCACTCTCCCAGGAGACAGCCAACCACTTCTAACTGAACACCAGCCCCAGTCCCTATTCCCTCCCCATCCAGACTTAGCCTTGGTGGTTGTTTCGTTTTCATTTTGTTTTTTACCTTTTCAGATGATTCTTCACCAAGACAAAGCACCCAGCTCTCCAGGCACAGTACTGACTCTCTCCTGGGACATGTCTGTGTTTACTTTCTGGGTTGAAAACACCTAGTGAATGGGAAAGCCTGGAGCTACCATTTCAACCCTAGCTCTGGACCCAGACAGTAGGGATTCCAGCTGCTGCAGTCTCACTTCTCAACCTACATGCCCTGACCCCTGGGAGCAAACTCTTCCTTGATTCCAAGAATCAGGTTGTTGCAGCACAGAGAGACCATGCAGGAGAACATGTAAGCAGTTCTCTGCTAAGGTAACTGGTTACACAGTGGTAACCAGGCAGCTGTAGGTCATGCCCAGAGGCCCTATACAGAGTCTGTCTGTCTTCATTATTTCTAAGAGTGCATCCTTCTGCTTTCCTGAAGGAGGTGATAAACTCTTCCACAGGAAGAACCACAACATTTCATTCCCCAAAGGTCTAACTTACAGGAGATGCTCAGTATTACTAATTGAGTTGGCCAGATTAATCTATTCATGACAGAACAAAGAAGCATATTTGTCTTTCTCTGGATTCCCAGGGTCTTAGTAGACATCTCTAGGGGCTCCTGGTGTACCTACAATGTCATTACTATCTGGTCTGTTAGGTGACCATCAAAACTGTCAAAAATGTTCTATGTGTCTACTGTTGGCAGTGCAAGATTCTGCCCAAACTGGCCAAAAGCTCAAGAATTTTAGAACACAGAGACTCTGATGATGGCAAATTAGCAAGAGGTTATAAAATTTTCCTGTCACCCAAAATCTCTCTTCAATATCTGTACGTTGGTCTTGCCCTAGATTCTCCCAGGAAATAGCAAGAAAGAAGAGTCCTGGAGCTCAGAGGAATATGTTCCTAGGAGTTGGTCTTTACAGCCTGCTCCTCTCCCTACAACAAACACACAGACACACACACACACATACACACAGGCTTCCACGCACCCACACGCATGCACACATTCATCTGGGAGTAGCAGAGCCAACTCTTCCTCATCCTTTCTGTTTCATTCACTTTAACTTAATAGGAATTAGTGTTTAGACAGAAAACAGTCCACAGCAGCAATAATCATAGCCCATATTGAGCATTATTTACCAAGTCTCTTTGAGATTCAGGGTTACCAGAACATGTCAGATGAGCTAGGAAGGCCCTGACAGCAGCTCAATGACAGTTGTGACAAGGCCTCTGAAATGAACTTCATCACAAGAGGAGGAGAATTTGGACTGGTGACCAAGGACCTAGAGCCCACCAGAGGGAGAGCTGGCTCTGGGAACAACATGGGGCTGGTGCTGACACCGCCTCCCACTCCATTCACCTTGACACTATGGGAGTGCCTATAGTGACACTATGGGAAATGGCTATGCACTCATGAACTGAAGAGTTTGGACCCTAAGGAGCTATGCCATTGGGAGCTAGTTCTGGCATGGCAGACCCAAGGCTGACTACAATTAGTTGGAGGGAGCTGGGGAAGGAGAAAGGAAAAAGTCAGGGAGAATGTCTGCTCTTGCCCCCTGGAGCACAACCAAAGTTCAACAGTGACTACTCAAGATGAGTGTAACCAGGACTGACCCTTTGGACTGGGTCAGCATCTTTGACAGACTTGCCCAAACCGGGGGACTTCCTGCTACTCTAACTGCATAGAAGCTCAGCGTCACTGGGATTCCTGTAGTAAAAGAAACTCAGTCCTTCTCATTAAAGGCTGAAGCACAGAGACAACTTTTAAGAATGATTATTCTTCAAATAATATACCCTACTTAGCAAATAAACTTAATCTTTTCCTAGAGAAAAGCCCAATGTTTTCATGTTTTAATTAGGAATACATGGTTCTCTGAATTTCTTTTCTAATGATTTTTCAAGGTCTTTTTGTTTTTTGAAGAGCCAACACTGGTTCCAGGGTATATTCCTGTGTGGTTGAAAAAACTTCCTCCTTGGATCCCAGCTGATGATTCTCAGTCCTTACCCACGCTGCTCTCTTCTCTTTTTGCTCTAGAACCTGCCCTGTCTTGAATGCATTCACCATCATCACCCTCAGCCATCAGAGGAACTGCAGTTACATTTACTTTAGGGTTGGAGGGCAAAATTATCCAAACATTCATTTGGCTCCCAAATCCCTAATCATGTCTTCAGACAGAGCTAGAGGAGCTACTAGTTGGCAGAAAAAAGATAGTACTCCATAGCACTCAATGCTGAATTACAGTTTTGCAATCTGCCTTTGTGGAATTTTCAGTGCAAGAATTTATAGTAAACTCATGAAAGGACATTTTTTAGTTACAAATTTTACTTCTAAAATTTTTAGTTCTAAACAGAATGAATGCAAGCAGAAGAAAGCAAGGAGAAATAAAATGTACAAGAAGATGATAGAAAATCTTGTTCATGAGAAATATATGGTTGTTAAAGTAAACATGAGAAAAGCTGATGTTTTAGGGGTTTCACTATTTGGAGAAGAAAAGCTTCCCCCTAAATGAAAAGTAAATAGTTGCCCAAAGAAAAGATTAAAACCACTGAAGCCTACCACACTAGATGTAATAGGTCCAGTAGCTAAGGCTGGGATGTCAGGGCTACACTGGGGAGTGATTTGGTAATAGTCAAAAGTATGAGAATACTGATTTGGGCTAATAGGCAATTATGGACTCAATTTCAATCAAAATTATAATTCTTCATTTAATTTTTTTAAAAAGTAGAATACAATCTGTATCCTAAGGAATTTTCCCCCATATTTTCTCCAAAAGAAAAAAAAAATCTTATGTCATCACCTAGATCGACTGATGTTGCTCAGAAGAGTCATGATTTTCTTGGGCAACATGACACATAAAAGAGAAATAAGAAACAAAATGCAATCTATTTAAACCAGGCCATCCCAGGTTGGATTAACCACTCCCTCCTCTCCGTTCTCTCAGTGCATGGCTCACACTTTCATTAAAGAATTGATCATATCATGATGTTGTGGAGAATCATAAGCTTCTATGACTTCTCCCTTTCCCTGGAGTGTGAGCTCCCTCAAAGACTCTGTCTTATTCTTTCACATACAACCTCTTGGCATTCAATACATGCCCAAAGTGCAGTGGTACATAACCAATGATTACTCAGCAAATACCCTTTAGGTCCCATACTGGACCTTGTAACATATATGAAGTATAAAAGTCATTTAGCATTTAATGTATGACTGATATTTGAATCTGGATGTATCTCAGTCCAGCACCTTCAGTCTTAACTCCTTTGTAAACCTGCCTTGCCTGAGAAGGATCATTCCATAAACGGGAGACAATACCAATTTCTTTCTTACTCCCCTAGTGGCTATTCCTTCTCAGTCACTTTGCTGGCTCTTCCTCATCCCTCCAGTGTCTTAAATTGGCAGGACCCCAGGGCTCAGTCCTCAGGCTCCTTCTCTGTATGTGCTCTAAGTGATCTCATTCAGTCCCATCCTATGGTGACCAATCCCAGATATGCATGGGCATCCCGGCCACCTGGATCTCTCCTCTGAATTCCAGATGTGCACACATATCTGGACCTCTCCACTTGAATGCTTAAGAGGTATCTCAAGCTAAATAAGTGAACTGAATTATCCAGACACTTGTTGGGCAGATGGATGCAGGGTCTCTGAGCCCACAGGGATAAAGGGAGAACATAAGAAGTTAAGAGCCATGGGGAGCAGGACCCTTGGGCTCACCCATGCGATGTCATCATGTTATAACCATATTCGTACAGTGACCAGCATGGATGGTGTGAACTTCATCCATGTTTGCTGGTAAACTGAATTCACTATAGTCTCAAGTTATGATGATTGTATCAGGAGAGACTTGAGATCCTGGTTTCAAGAAATGTTGAGAAGTGAAGGAGGCACATGGTAAAAATATGAAAAAGTCTCGAAAGTCTTGGTGGACAGCATCAACAGCAAACTAATTGCTCAGAGAAGGCATTGAAAAGGAAGGTTTAATAGCGTCTTCATCCACACCAGACATCATTGTGATTTCTCTGAAGTCCAAATCTGATCACATAACCCCTTGCTTGAAATCCTTTAATGGCACCTCACCTTTTATGGGATCTAAACTCCTTGGCAAGGCATACAAGGCCTCTCTTCTCCCACCCATCCACCTCAGCATCATGGACCACTTGCAGTTCTCCAAACACGTCTCTACACCTTGTTCATGCTATTCCCTGGAACGTTCTTTCCCTGTATGTTCACCCAGAAAACCCTGACTCAGCCCATTCTCTGTGTAGCTTCCCAGGAGCTCCCCTGCCAGAAGAATGTATTTCCTTATTCTTTATCCTCTGGGTTTCTAGAACCCTTTGATCATTTTTTAGCCCATGAGAATGTAATTATTTGTTTGGGGAGGGGGTCTGGGTTTTTTTTTTGACAGGGTCTCAGTTTGTTGCCCAGGAATGAGGGCAGTGGAGTGATCATAGCTCACAGCAACCTCAAACTCCTGGGCTCAAGTGATCCTCCTGCCTCAGCCTCCAGAGTAGCTGGGACTACAGGCGTGTGCCACTACACCCGGCTAATTTTTCTATTTTTTGTAGAGACAGTGTCTAGCTATGTAGCTCAGGCTGGTCTTGAACTCCTGACCTCAACCAATCCTCCTGCCTCAGCCTCCCAAAGTGCTAGGATTACAGGCAGGAGCCATGCCACCCAGCCTAATTATTTGTTAATTGCTTTGTCTCCCAACCAGACTATGAGATAATCAAGGGAGAAGTCTGAGGCTTGAGCTTTCTAAGTCCCTGATGCCTTGTATTATGCCGGGAACCTAGTAAATGTTTGATAACTGAATGAATGTATGAATGCTGACCCTTTCCAAAAACGATGTAAAATAGAGTGTAGTTTATACCAATATTCCACTAGAGGGAGTGATGGAAAACAACATTTTAAGCTTGTTCTCACCCAGACTAATATAATCTAATAAAATATTTTGTTTTAAGATAGAACTAATGTAAATCAATCCCTGATAAGCCTGAGGAAACATATTTGTAAAAGTTCGCTATATTCCAGGCTCTGTGTTTAGCAATGGATACTTCTTATGGGTACAGATGAATAGAACTAGGGTAGCAACCATATGTAATAGTATTGTACATTTCTGTGTCATGTAACATGCATTCCAAAGCTTTTCTTTTCTCAGGCACAATCGCATTCTCTAAAATCTGCTCCACCTAGAAAGCCTATTGCTCCATACAATAAATGCTGAGGAATCCGATGACTACACAGCTTTCTAATTTCCTGTTGTCCTAGATCCCTCATATCCTATCTTAAACATACATACACTTGTGTTTGAGGTCAGCAGAAACAACTCATACAACCTAAGATCTAGAATCTAGATCAATTTTGAGCTCAGTATTAGCGTTCAATGAATGTTTATGGTTGAAACATGCTCAGCCTTAGAACAGACTCTTCCAGCCTGGGTAAATACTGTCCCTGCTGCCTCGTTAGTATCCAGCATTGACTAGTTCAGCATTTATCACAGTGTGCTGCAGTTGTCTGTGTACTTATCTATACCCAGACAAAACTGTGAGCTCCTTGAGGAGGCTGGCATGGATCTTAATCTTTCTCTTAGCTTAAGCTGCTGGCATAGCACCTGGCACATGGTAAGTGTTCAGTAAATTTTTTAAATGAATAAATAAGCTAATTTCATATTTTTATAAGGGTAGTGAGAGACTAATTTCTGCAAGCACTCTCAGGGAAAGGCTAGACTTCTTTGGGTATGAACAGAGATATGTGTGTATACATGTGATGGAGAAGCTGGTCTTACATGCAAAGAAACTGTCTGATTTAAGAACCCTAGGAGGTTGCATGGACACATACGCCTCCCCCAGAATCTTCCCAAACCAGAAGCTGAGGTGTCTAACTTTCATCATTAGAGTGTCACACATTCGGATTACACATGGCTCCCTGTCAACATACCTTGAAACCATGTGCCTTCATTGTCACATAACTTTCAAATCTCAAATATTCCCAGTATCTGAGATATACCATCAAGCTGTGCTTCCCCAGCTCTGCTGAGAATCTCAGGTAGACCTCTGCTTGCTTTCTGTATTTTTCATTAGAAAGTAGTTTATTTGTCTTTTTAAATATATAGGTATATATTAAATAAGCTCTTTCAAACTATATACATCATAATGTTTGCAAAACAATTAAAAGACATCCATTTCTATAACTGTGAGTTAAATAATTATACTAAAAATAAAAACAAAAGCATGGTTGGTCACTATTAGAAGATATAGTGATTGATTCCTTATGTTGAAAATTGGCAATATAGGGAAGGAATCAAGCATTTGTTCTTTTCTATATAAACTGTACCATTGGCTAACCAAAATTTAGTCAAGGGAGAAGTCTATCTTCATAGCAAGAGTTCAGTAAGTAAATGAAGAAGAAATGACAGAATATCACCTCTGAGACAGAATTAGAAAGCATTAATGAATTAAGAAATGTAGACATTGAGCATCAATGTCTGTTAACATGACAAAAAGAAAGGCAACCAGACATCATATGTCTTCTGATGGAAGTATAAAATATGAACTATATGAAAGTCTGATCAAACTTCTAGATCCAACAACCAATTCATGAGAAATATAGAGAACAGAAGAACATGTCAAACCAATAAAATGTAAGAAAAAAATTACATTTATGAGACAATCAGAAATTTGAACATTGGCTAGACATATGATGATATTATTCAGTTATTATCACTTTTTAGGTGAAATAATGCTATCATGCCATTGTGGCTACGTTTTAAAAAAAAAGAACCCTTATACTTTAGAAATGCATACTAAAATATTTACAGATGAAGTAATATGATATCTGGGATTTGCTTCAAAAACAGTGCAGAGTAGTGGCAGGGTAGTGGGTAGGCATACATATGAGACAAGATGGCCCAGAGTTGATAATTGTTGAAGCTGAGTAACAGGTACATGGGAGTTCATTCTACCATTTGCCTACTTTTGTATATATTTAAAATTTTCCATAGGAAAAATATTTTCTTTTATATTATTAACAATTTCCTGAATATTCTTGTCCTAAGACATAGCTATCCCTCTCCCACCCCTGAGATCATTATCCTAGGGAGTCTTCTGAAAATTGCAAATACCCTGGGAAAAGTAACTTATTAATTCATTAACATCTCTTTGAAAACTAATATAGAAGATTATTTCCTGGACTGCCTTTAACTCTGAAGATACAAAGCACCTGTGAGTAAAGGTGAAAGAAAACCTTAGGGGAGGGAAAAAGAAGGGCTGAAGGAGAGAAGAAAAAAGACGAAGAACAAATTTTGTCTTCAGTACAATTTTCTTAGGGCTTTTGTTGGCATAAACATCTTCTTTGTGTGGGTTTTACTAAAAGATCTTTCACTGGAGGCATGAAAAAAAGGCTTAAATTCTTGCCTTTCAGGTTAAATTTTTACAAAAGATCCCCTTTATATTGTCAAAGGCTAATATAAACATTTTCAGTAGGAAAAGGGCTTGTTTTCCTTTACTCAGTGAGCCAATTGTGCGACTGCTTGGGTGAGGCTAGGATGCATTTTTGCCTAAACCTGAGAACAGTCTAGACCTGTATACAGAACCACAAGGATGTGGAAACCAGGAGACAGTAAGAGTCATCTCAACTGCTCAAGAATATAGCTTTTCATAGAAGATCTCTGGAAGAACACCAAGAAACTGGGGCACTTGGGACATGATGGGAAGAGGGGAAAAAAAGTCTGGCTCTTTATTGTTATAGCCAGGTTATACTGTGGTCAGCGCCTTAAACTATATGATGACATTCTGCAAACAGCCTTTTGTTGACCTAAGTGACTGTACCTTTACCTTCAAATTAGACGGAAGACAGATGGCTATTTATGGTTTCCTTGGCTAAGCCAGCTGCTGGGTACCACCCGCTCTGTTTGCATTTTCCTTCATATATTCTCTTGCCCTGTCCTCCCTTCCCCACCCCAGCCTCTCAGAATCTAATTAAGAGTAGTAGGTGGTCACTAGAACTGACAAGGACAGCATTCTAATAGTTTTATTACAACTTCTACCGTGTGATATGGTTCCCAACAAAACTCAAAATTTCCCACGGAAGCACCCCACTAGCAGAGTCCAGTGAACACTCTCTCTGATGGCTCCTGTTTTACGTTAAATGTTCAAGTGAATTCTGCAGTCTATGATTTAGCACCTTGTTTTTATAGAACATGATATTATAAGTTAATATTAGGAAAAGTGTCTCACCATGTTTATGCTGTGGTCTCAAGTAGCCCTGCACACTGCTGCATATCCCTGGAGTCTTGAATCCGGTTTCATTTTTTGCCTTTTTCCTCTTGGTTTATGTAGGTTAGTATTTACATACATTAAAATTCACCAATTTTAACTGTACAGTTTAATTAATTTTGCTAATTGTTTGTAAATAAGGTGTAACCATCAAGATGTAGAAGGGTTCCGTCACCTTGAAAAGCTTTTCCATCCCTCTTTGCCCGAGTTCAGTTTTTGAGATACCGGATTGAGTTCTGCAGCCTTCTCTAGCATCACCTCTCAGGGTGATTTTAGGAAAGTCATTTTACCTTTCGGGACGTGTTTCTGCTCTTGCCAAATGAGGAATGTCAGAACAGATTTGTTTCTAGGGGCTCTTCCAATACTTTCAGAAAAAGCGCGGGTTGCAGACCCTAGTGGGTAAAAGCGTGTGGTCTCATCAGACGAAGTTAGGTTTTCATCTCTCCTCTTGCTCATGTGTTACCTTTCTAAGCACCAGTTTCCTCATCTCCAACACCAGGCTTATTAACCAGACCTATGTGCAGACTGTTGTGACGGTGAAGTGAGATGTGCTGTCACGCTCAAACGTTGCTTGGTATTTTTATTATACTATAAAGTCACGGCATTCGACTATCTCCGCTACTACATAATTACGCAGAATGTTTCCCACAACCAAAACAGAAGCACAAAGCGCCTCCCCTTCCCGCTCAACCGGGGCTGCCACCCTTCTGGGGCTCTGAGAACAAACGGGCATGCGTCTCAGCGTTTCCAAAGAGCCTCGGTAGGGGGCGGGATGGGGAACCGGACGTTCCCACGCCTGTCGTACAAGCGCGACGTAAACCGGGTCTGCTTTATGGCACCTTGCTTTCGCCGTAAAGCGCCGTCGGCGAGCCCACGTGTGTGTGTGTTGACTGGACAACTTCCTGGTGAAAAACGCGACTCTCGGAGGTGTGCAGACCTGACGTTTCCGCCATGGGCAAACGCCGGAGCCGGACCCAGAGCCAGCTGCTCAACAGCCTAACTAAAAAGCAGAAGAAGCATCTTCGGGATTTCGGCGAGGAGCATCCCTTCTATGACAGGTCCGGAGGAGTGTGGCTGAGGCCCGCGGTGCCCGCGTCTTTTTCCAGTAGGAGACAGCGTTTTCCCGGGTTTGGTCCGCTGGTGTCCCAAGGAATAGTGGGAGGGTTAGCTCCAGCCTCTTCCCACGCTTCCTCGCCCGCCCGGCTCCGGGTCGGGACTCGTGTTCGTTCGGCTGGGGACATTCTGGCGCCGTCCTGCCAGGAGATGGAGCGCTTCAGGGGCTTCTACTTTTTGTTGAGCCTGTAACCCCATGGTAGACTACACCCCGACTATGTGTTGGGCACATTTTTGTATGGTCGGAGATCTTCTAAGGTTGTTCCTGTTTTTTGTGTTTTTAAAGAATTGGGACTTTGGACAGCACTGATCTATACAGTTACAATAAGAAAACAAATGTATCGATAGTTTGTGATTCCTTTGGAAATGTCCAGACTCAGTTATGATCTTAGCTCATTCTATCACTTTGGGCTACTTTTTCAGCAGTTAGAGGGATATTTTAATAAAGAAATTTGCTAGAAAAAGGTGAACCCCGAGGCCTTTTATTTACCAAGCAGTATCCGTCTTTTGGATGAGAGCCAGTTATTGTGTGACTCAAATGTTTGTCGTGTGACTTCGTTAAATTTTTCATTTGTCAGTTATTAACGATTTGTCATGTTCTTGCAATCCCTGTCCAAGTGCATATGTTGTTTTTACGTGGCTATAGTTATAATGTGTTCATAATGGTATGAACCTTTTCATTCTGCCCTTTTCTTTTAAAGTTGTATCGTTAGACTTTTTCCTAATTGCTACATACTAGTGGAGTTTTTGCGGGTTTTGTTGTTGTTGTTTCTTTGTGGGGTTTTTTTGTTTTGTTTTTTGTTTTTTTTCCGAGACAGAGTCTCACTCTGTTGCCCCAGCTAGAGTGCAGTGGTGTCAGCATAGCTCACTGCAACTCGTGGGCTCAAGCAATCCTCCTGCCTCAGCCTTGGGAGTAGCTGGGACTACAGACCTACACCACCATGCCTGGCTAATTTTTTTCTGTGTTTTTGGTAGAGATAAGGTCTCACTCTTGCTCAGGTTGGTCTCAAATTCCTGACCTCGAGTGATCCTCCTGCCTCGCCTCCCGGAGTACTGAGATTACAGGCGTGAGCCACCGCACCCAGCCTACTAATGGAGTTTTAACATTACCTGTTTTTTCTCAGGGTTTCCAGAAAGGAAGGAAAACCACAGATTTGTCAACTGGTAATGCTTTATACCTTCTTTAAAATAGTTGGCCTGGGTTGTTACCTTTTATATGTAATAATAAAGCTTGATTACATTTCTATTCCTTTGATTTCAGATGTAAGCTTATTTTAGTATATTACTTAGTTTTAAATGCAGATGTCTATAAAAATGTCATTGTGGTAACTAATACAGAAGCCAGGGTTTGAAACTGTACCAAGAGAGTGGCCTTTTAGGTCTTATTAAAGAAGCTTACCAGAAGGCTCTTAGTGAATTCTAAGGGAAAGTATCTTTTGCTTAGCATAAAAGGAGTCACAAATAGAGTGCAAAATAATCAAAGGTCCTATGGTATTTTAACAAACTCAAACTATATTCTTTTGTTGTTTTCTAATTTTCCTTTCCTTTAAACATGTAGCCTAATATCTGGGACATAAATCTCAGTATTGGACTTGGTTGAATAGATGAGATTGCATAATATTTGCAAAAAAGCTAATTTTTATTTAGGAATTTCTGGACTTGTTGGTTTGATGATAGTCTCAGGGTAACAATGAGACAAATATAGATTTTGTTGTTAAAATTCCTGTTTTCATTTTAGTCTGACAGTTCAGATACTTCAAATTCTGAAAGTGAAGCAGAGAGTGAACCAGAACAAGTTTCTGGGTACCACAAACTACTTGCTACATTAAAGAATGTTTCTGAGGAAGAAAAGGAAGATGAGGAGGAGGAGGAAGAGGAAGAAGAAGACAGTGTTGTAGATGATACAGAAATGAACAATGAAGATGATAGTGATGTCAGTGTGGAAGAAGAGAAGGCAGCAGAGTCTACTGAAGTGCAAGAAAGTAAGTGTCTTTGGTGTGGGCCTATCTATCATCTTAGTTAGGACCATAGACAGATTGCCCCATGGGCGTGGTGCCCTGTACTGTATGAGTTGAATGAGTGCACTTGGATCCAAAGCAGAGATTTAATCTTGATGGGTTTGATTATATCTTTGAGAATCTGATGGAAACACACGACCCTCTCCCTGAAAAATACAGAAATAAAATTTTTGATTACGATTTCAGGACTAGTGAAAGACCCTCTAATACAAAGGAAGGAAAACATAGTTCTCCCTTTGTGACTGTCTTAATTTATTGCGAGGTTACTGTTCCTCCCTTAGGGAAAACAAGTTTGATGGAAGATAGACATAAAAATATACGAAAATTTTCAAGCAGCAGATTTGCAATTGCCTGGAACAGCTGGATCAGTGGAACACTACTAGGGTAAATTAGGGACGGCTTCAGGCGAGAGCTGGCATTGAAAGCCCAAAGGAACTCTATCTCACTCAGACTTCTAGTTAACTTTTTTCTTTAACTTTAAAATCAACTTCATTGAGGGATGATTTACGTACAATAAAATGTACCCAATTTAAGTATATAATTTGGTGAGTTTTACATCACTGATGTAAAAACATCCATGTTATTTACCACCAAAATCAAAATATAGAACATTCCACTACCTCCAAAAAGTTCCTTATTCTTTTGCAGTCAGTTCCCCACCCTTGACATCAGGCAACCACTGACCTGTTTTCTGTCACTATAGATTCATTTTATCTGTTCTGGAAATTCATATAAATGAAATCATACGGTATGAACCCTTTGTGTCTGACTTCTTTTGCTTCTCATGGTTTTGTGATTCATTTATGTTGTTCATGTATTAGTTGTTTGTTACTTTTTATTGCTGGGATAGTATACCATTGTTTGGATATATCTGAATGACTTTTTACATCACACTATTTTAATGTCTGTTTTCCTTACAGTCTTGCTTTTTCCTGTCCTATCAGGTGTTACATACCATTCTTAGTATTTTAACTTATCAGCTTTACTGAGATAAAAATTAATTGCCTCAGATTTAGGGGGTTTTGTTTGTTTCTATTTTTCTTTGCTTTATTGATTTTTAAAAATGAAAATCTTTTTTTAAATTTTAAAAGTCATACATATTTACTGTAAAAATTTAAGAGGGTAATATACTTAGACTATATACCCACCACCCAGAGATAAACGCCTCTATCATTGTGTATAACCTTTTAGACTACGTGTTTATGGACATATATGTGAGTACAAGTGTATATTTATGTGTATAATGGTCTCATACATTTCTGTAACTTTCTATATGGATTCACATTAGCTTCTTCATACATACTATTCCATCGTAAATGGTATGTGATAATTTATGTAATTAGTATCCCATTAATAGACATTTCACTTTTTGCTAGTTATTTCTTACAATTAGTACTGCTTTCAACATCCTCACATGTACATTTTAGTGTGCTATATCTAGTTATCATTTTAGAATAAGTTCCTAGAACTGGAATTGGGTGTCTTAATCACAGTTCTTCAGAGAAACAGAACTAATAGGATGTGTATGTATACAGACTGAGATCTGTTTTAAGGAGTTGGTTCTTGTAATTATGGAGGCTTGACAAGTCTAAAATAACTGATAGGAGAAGCTGGCAGATTTGAGACTCAGAAATGAGTTGCAGTTGAAATCCAAAGACAGTCTGACAGGAGACCCAGGAGGAGTTGATGTTCATTTGAAGTTTAGAGGTAGTCTGCTGGAAGAATTTGCTTGTGCTTCGGAGAGGTCAGCCTTTTGTTTTATTGAGGCCTTCAACTGATTGTATGTGGCTAACCCACATTATGGAGATTAATCTGTTTTACCCAGTCTAACAATTGTAAAGCAAGTCTCATCCAAAAAACACCCTCACAGAAACATGCAGAATAATTTTTGACCAAGTATCTGGGTGCCATGGCCCAGCCAAATTGATAAATAAAATTCACCATTACGCTATGTCTATGATAAGGCTTATTTTTTTTTTAAGAGACAGGGTCTTGCTGTGTTGCACAGACTGGAGTGCTGTGGCCCAATCATAGCTGCTATAACCATGAATTCCTGGACTCAAGTGATCCTCCAGCCTCAGTCTCTCAAGTAGATGGGATTACAGATGTGAGCCAGCACATCCAGCCCAGGCTTAGTTTTGAAATCTGTGTCTTCTACCTGAATTTTCCTGAAAGCAAATAATATCAGTGATCATTGGTATAGACTAAGGAATTAGATTTTATATGCCAACAGAAGTATAATTATATTTATGAGTAAATAATTCTATGAAATGTTTCTCAAAACTGCAGATGTGGCCTTATCTGCTGACCCTGAGGGAAAAGGTGGGGAAGGGCCACCTGGCACATCACAAGAATCCCCTGAGGAGTTCACAGATGCCAAACATGAATCACTGTTCAGCCTGGAAACCAATTTTCTGGAAGAGGAAAGTGGAAACGACTCTTCTTTGAAAGCATCACAAGGTCATAGCACAGTGTGTGTTGTTTGGATTACCATGTGCTTAGTACACTGTTTGTGGACTAATGCACATTAACTCTGTCATTGGAATGAGCAACCACTGAAATGGTTTATTGGCTAGATATAGAACTGGGGAAAAGAACTTCTCTAAGGTTTTTTGTGTTTTTCAGTGGTTTGTCAGTGTTGGGGGTGGGAGGGATGTTTGGGACAACAAACAACTTAAGAATGATAGTAGGGAAGGATTTCTCTAGCCTCACATTTGCGTAATTGGGATCAGAGGAAGACTTCCGATTTTCTCCCCAAGCAGGGAAGGAAGAGAAAAAGGAAAGGAGAAAATAATTCCCATTTTTCTCTTCACCTCTCAATTGCTCTTCCTTTTTGGAGCAGTAATTTTTCAGATTTGTAAGACCCAGGAGTGGCTAATCTGTGTGGTACCAGGGAAAGCCTCAAAAGCCAAAAAGCCCCACCTTGTCTCCCCTGTCTCTCTCAGCCTCTTGACCATGTCTATGATCAAATGTTAGTCACTCAGACAAGGCCTGCCTGTGGGAGCCTTAGGCAGGTCTCTACTATCTTGGGTCCAGTTTCTCAGCCTGTGCCTGGTTGGGCAAGTCACGTTGGTCTTCTTCTGTATCCTGACCACCTTCATTGATCCGAGTGCCATTCTTCAACCCAGCTTTACCATTAATGAAGCTGACATTTTTTATTTATTTGTTTTTTAGAGATAGGGTCTGGCTCTGTCACCCAAGCTGGAGTGCAGTGACATAGTCATAGCTCACTGCAGCCTCAAACTTCTAGGCTCAAGTGATCCTCCTGCCTCAGCCTTCTGAGTAGCTGAGACTACAACTACATGCCTCTGCTCCCAGCTAATTTTTTTTGTAGAGACAGGAATTTTTTTGTACAGACAGGATCTCACTGTATTGCTCAGGCTGGTCTCAAGTTCCTGGCCTCATACAATCCTCTTGCCTTAAGTCTCCCAAAGTGCTGAGATTACAGGCATGAGCCACCATGCCTGTCCTGAAGCTGAAATTTTAATCCTCATTTAGCTCTATTGACTGTTATGCAGGAGAGGGAGAAGTGGCAGATAGATTTTAGTACAAACCCCATTCTTAATTATCAAAACTTAGATATCCTGGAGGAGACATAAGGAAGCTTGACTATCCTAAAATTTCTCTAGTTGTTTTGCTGTACATATATATTAGCACCTAGAATTCTTATGTCCTATTGTTTGTGCTTATCTTAGGTATTTAATACAGGTGCATTTCATTTGAGGTCTTACCGTTTGGATTCTTGAATGGGTCATTTAACTTTGCTCTGTTTCTTAAGAGTGGGAGAGAAGGTTGGGTTGGGTGGCTAGCTCAGAGCACTGAAGATTACTTAGAGTGCAGGTACTATCATGTGGATCATTTGTTCAATTCAGTTGAATATTGAACACTTCTTTGTGTCTTGCAATACAATGTCAATCAGACATGGAACCTGCCTCAGGGATGTTGCAGTCTGCTCGATGAGATAAGACATGCACATAATATGTGTTGGAATGTGTGGGTGAGGCAGGTAGGAGAGAAGAGAGTGGTAACTGTATATAGGAGACCAGGCCTCTTAAGGGAGGCCTGACACAATAAGTCCTTGGAAAGTATTATGAGTCAAGGTAACATGAAATTGATAATATTTGTATATGCAAAAATGAGGTGAAGGAGAGGCTGGACTTTTTAGTTGATGTAAGGAAAGGCACACAGGCGGAAGAATTTGAGGGCCATATAGTTCAGAAATTATACTGGGAGGCAGGTTGGAGGTGCATCCCAAAGGTTTTTGAGCTAGGAAGTAATGTGATTAGAGAAATACTTTAGGAAGGTGAACCTGTCAGAAGCTTTTAAGCTCTGGACTGGGCTAGAGGATGGGGAAAGTAAGTGGAAAAAAGGATGAGTTAATATTGTGAAGATCAATATGTTACTCACAGGGGAACACCAGAAAACCCCTTCTATTTGTGCCAAGTGTACTGACACTTTTTATTTCTGAATTAGATCCATTTCTCCAACATGTGAACAAAGAACTGAAAGAAAAAGACATTCAGGCTTTTGCTACAAATCCCAAAACTACCCACCAGCTAAAAGTAAGTGTTGCTTGATCATGCCAGTCACTAACGGAGAAAGCTCTAAATAAAAGTGGTCTTGGGTTTTAGTGGTCTCCTAGAATGTATGATGTACACCAGTAGTAGATGGCTTCATAAGGAAGCAGGGCATGGAAAGGCTGAAGAGCCTAGTAGGGCACAGGTGGAGCTAGAAAAGGCAGTGGGAAGCTAGAGTGTGAGCACCAGATAATATAGTTTTGGGTAAGAGTGGCTTTGGAGGCAGGTGTGCCAGGGTTTAGATCAGCATCTGCAAGGGGCTATCACATGACCCAAGGCAAGTTAATCTGCCTCTTGTTCACTATTCTGATCTGTTAGAGGGGGATAGTAATGCCTACCTCAAAATAAAATAATTTCATTTACCAACTGATACATAGTAAGCATTTAGTAAAACAGTGTTCAGTAAAACAGTAGGTACTACTCTTGTTCATTTGTTTGAAATATCTGAGATAGGTGCACAACTAAATCATTCAAATATGGGGCAGTTTTTGCTGTTTTGTTGGTTTTCACGACCAATATTGTTCATGAGAGTTGGTCACCTTCTTTTTAATTGCAGGTTTTATTGAGGCAATAATTACAGATACACATGTGGTTGTAAGAAATCATACAAAGGCATTCTGTACCCTTTGCCCAGTTCCCCCAATGGTAACATCTTGCAAAAATGCAGAACAATATCACAACTAGGAAATTGACACTGATGCAATCTACCTATCTTACCGAGATTTCTCTGGTTTTACTCCTATTTAGCATGTGTGTGTTTAGTTCTATACAGTTTTATCATGTGTAGGTTCCTGTATCTACCTCCATAGTCAAGGTGCAGAACATTTCCAGCATCACATAGATCCTTGCTGCCCTTTTATAACCACAGCCACCTCCCTCTGCACCCCACCCCCACCCCCCATTGCTAAGCGCTGGTAACCACTAATCTGGTCTCCATGTTGAAATTTTATCATTTCAAAATGTTGAATAAATGGAATCATATAGCAAGAAACCTTTTGATATTGGCTTTTTCCACTCGATATAATTCCCTAGAGATTCATCTAAGTTATTTCAGCTGTCAGTAGTTCATCTGTTTTTATTGCTGAGGTCATCCTATTTTTAGATCAGCAGTTTTGCTGCAATGCAAAAATACCCAAAGTTGTATCTCACAAAATAGAAAATAGTATTCTTTAGAATTTAAACAAAGTGGACAGTTTTTTTGTCATGGGACTTGTCAGAACCGTTAGTATCTAACGTACACTGTGAATCTCCTTCAGGGGGATTAGGTTTTTTGATACTTACCAAAGTTATTCGATCATGGAGCACCCTTTTTCTTGATTGAATTTTGACTCTTCCCAGAATATATTCCAGAGAACAGCATGGGAAACACTAAGAGTGAATAGCTCAGATTTGAAGTTAGAAACCTTGGTCTCTAGCCCTCAGCTCCATTTTCTTCTGTGTAAATTTATTTGGATCATACAACCTCTGTGTGAGCCTCAGTGTTTCCTAAACTATAATATGAGTCCTGTGGTACCCTCCTTGCAGGGTTGTTGTGAGGATTGAATGAGATGATATGTAAATCATGAAAGTCCAGTAAATTATAGAGTATTATGTGAGTGTAAGGTGTTGTTATTAATTTCTAAATTAGCTCTTCTGTCTCTCCCCTAGTGGCCTGTTCTAGGCCAGCTTGTCTTTTCGTCCAAGTTTCAGAAGTTGGAAACATTTAAACCCCCAAAGGATATTGACTTTGAGTCACTTCATCTCCAGAAGCCTCTGGGATCCACCTGGACCAAGACCAACAGCCAGTTCCTATCTGGTTCCCAAAAATCAAGTAGCCCCTTCACCCCTCTCCAGAAAGAACTCTTCTTAATTATGAATTCTTACCAGGACCTATTCTATCCAGAAAGAACTGCCCTAAAGAATGGGGAAGAGATCCGCCACGTGTACTGCCTGCATGTGATAAACCATGTCCTTAAAGCCAATGCCCAGGTACTTGGCAACAATAGCAGACGCCGAAGCCAGAAATTTGGAGTAGGTGACGACGATGACTTCAGGGACCAAGGGCTAACCAGGCCCAAGGTAAGTGCTTGCAGGAAAGCTTTGCACTTGAGAAGGAGGCTGCAGAGCACTGCCACATATTAATATGTAAGTGCCTGACACTTAGCAGGTACTTGGGTGTTTTAATAATTGACTGGAATAATGAATGAGCCCAAACATGAACACATTAAGTGGGCCAGGTAGTGTCAGAGCTGCACTGCAGACAGCTTAGTGAACAGTAGATCTAGCTGGAAACTTGTGAAATGGAGGTACTTCATGATACTCTCCTTAAACTGAGAACATAGATAAATAGCACTTTATTATAAATCTCTTCTTTGTGATTGTCAGAGCTGGATGAGACCTTAATGAGCCTTTATCCAATACCCACACATTGCAGCTGTGTATAGAGACCCAGATTCATAGAGGGCCTTGCTAAAGAGAACCAGGGACTCTCTTTGCTAAGCCACAAAAATATGTCAGCCTTTGAAAACCAAAATCTCTATTTGCCACTGTAAAGTTATTGCTGCTTAAAGTGGTGATTACAGTTGTTTGTGGTTGTAAGTCTGAGCTCCAGTGGATTTGAGGAAATGTCTTTTAATTCTGTGTGCAGTTTTCATGACATTATGGAGCTAGTTCTTGCCTCCCACCTCCACCCCTTAACCCGTGTCTCTTCATATTGAAGAAAACTCATCTTTCTAAAATTTTCTCATTGAGCTTAATAGGATTCTAGGATTTTAATACTGATGTGGTTCTTAGAGATTTCTTGGTCAAACCTCTTTGTTTGATAGCTTGGGAAACCAAAGCCCAGACACTAAGTTAGTGTCAAAGTTGGGACAGTAACTCAGCCCTCTAAAATCTTGATCCACCGTCCTTGTCCTGTAGGAAACTGAATCACTATACTCCTTGGGCTGTGCTGGTTGCCTAGTTCTGGGAAACTACTGCAGAGTCTTGAACATCAGGATTATAAGGTTATTTGTGTCCATTTAGAATTGCATAGATGAATAAGAGGCAGATTACCCATGAAACATATTTTTAATTTGGTGAATTGCATGATTTGATAGGGGTTATGTCCATTAATTATATTGTTTATGTAAGGACATTTGTGAAAATGCTTGGAAAACTGAGTCCTGTTTTTCCCATTAAATTATGGTCTTATTTCAGAAATGCTTTATCATCATTTCTGAAAAAATATATTAGGGAATGCACTAAAACTGTAATGATGTATTAATCCTTTTTCTTACCTGCTTTATTTCCTCTCTACTTACTCCATTTGTTTATTCAGCATATATTTATTCAGTAGGTCTTATGGTTAAAAATACTGCACTAGGTGTTGTGCTTGGCTTATCTTAAAAGGTATTTTCAAATTCTGCTTGAGAACTGTGTCCCATAGAGCCATGGGACTAAAGTCCACAACATATGGTGCTGTGGATATGAAAGGGACTCAGCTTCTAGTCCTGAGCTAGGCCCTGTGCAAGGGGGGTGAAATTGATACGGTTCCTGGGCAGGGGGCCACTGCTGTCCTTGGGCTTTTTAGCTCCACTTGCAGCAGGTTCACCTCCTGTTCCTCTCCCTTGCCTCTATACCATAGCTGCTGTTGCTGTCTCCGCAGGTACTGATAGTGGTGCCATTTCGGGAAGCTGCTTTGCGGGTGGTGCAACTCTTCATCAGCCTCCTTGAGGGCGACAGTAAAAAGAAAATCATTGTGAGCAACAAAAAGAGGTTTCAAGGAGAGTATGGCTCTGATCCCGAGGAGAGACCACCCAACTTGAAGAGACCTGAGGATTATGAAGCTGTTTTTGCAGGCAACATTGATGACCACTTCAGGATTGGTAATTCTCTTTATCAAAATTGAGATACTGTGGGACCTAAGGTGTGAAGGTCTATGTAGTGGGAGGCCAGAAGTCTGGAGTTAGACATTCTCCCAATGGGTCATTCACTCAGCCTTCTGACAGAAGCAGTGTGCGTTAGAGACATCTTATTTGCCAGGGGAGAGGGTTTTGCCTTGGCTAGTGGGGTGGAGACAGTCTCTGAGGCCATATATAAAAGACACATTTGTAACAGAAATGTCTCAACACACCCATAGCTGGTCGCACACAGTCAGATGCTACAAGGGGTTCTCAGGGAAGATGGGAGTGACGGGCTGGATGGGGTCATTCTGGGGAGGCTAAATAAACTGAATGTGCATAAGGGTGGACTTCCTCCTGTCTGCTGTGTAGAGTGCTACCACTGAATTATCTCTACATGTGACTTACCCACTCCCGCCCAACCTTTCACATTTTTGCTGTCTCTGATTCAGCTCTCATTTAATTGGTTGCTTGTACCTTGATAGAGTAAAGTTCCTGGGAGAATGTTCCTTAGTCACATATGCTTGTTCACAAACATTTATTGAGTATCTACAATATGCCAGGCACTGTTAAGAAGCTGGGGATATCTGTTTTCCCAGCTACTTGGGAGGCTGAGGTGGGAGGATCACTTGAACCCAGGAATTTGAGGCCAGCCTGAGCAACTAGGAAGACACCCTCTCCGAAAAACGTAAAAATAAATAGAAGAAGTGAGGATGTAGAAATAAAAGTTACAGTTCCCATTGCTAAGGAATTCCAGCGTAAGGGGAGAAACGGTGCAGGATAAGTAGGCAGCGAGTGTTGTGGAGCATTTAAAGCAAACCCCTTACCCAAAGTTGGGGCAGGGTGGTTAGGGAAGGCATCCTGACAGAGGTGCTGTCTCTGCTAGGATGAAACCTATGCAGGATTTAGCAAGTTACAAAACAGAGTGGTTGGAGTGGAGAAAAACATTTCAGACAAGAAACTGCCTATGTGGAGACGTCAGGGTAACTAAGCTGACACCATCTAAGATTTACACAGGCTTTGATATGACTGGAGTATAAGGTGCAAGGCGATGAGAGCTGATGTTCTATTTGGAACATATATAGACATCCAGCAAGCACTTAGTATAATATATTGGTCTGGAGTTCAGGAAGTAGATGTGGGCTAGAAATATAAATTGGTGTGAAGATGCTATTAAACCCATGGTTAGTGAAAAAATTTACCAAAAGTGTTATGTAGAATGAGAGTAGATCTAACAGGTGAATCTAGGAGTTTGTAGAAGAAGAGGTATTTGGATCTGGAAAGACAGACATGGGCCATGTCAGTGATCAAAGCAGAAGTGAGTGTTGGAGTCCTGGAAACTATTAGCAAGGAAGAGAGCATTTCAAGGACGGTGTGTTTAATATGCTGTTTGTGCATTCCTAAAGAAGCCCTAAGAAGTGTTCATTGAATTGGTAACTGTTGCTGGGGACCTTAGCAAGAGTCATTTCATTGAAGTCCTGAGATTCAGAGGCCAGATCGCAGTGGGTTGAGAGGTGAATGGGAGATTTGAAAGCAGAGCCCATTTTCTGGAGAAGTTTGATAGTGAAGCAAAGGAAGAGAAAGTAAGAGCTAGAAGGGACTATAGATGCAAGGGAAGGATTATTATTATTCTTGTTTTTTTAATAATTAAAGCCATTTGAGAACAGTTATATGCTAAAGGGAACATACATGTGGAATGCTTTGAAAGGGTGGAAGGTAAGGGCTTGGTGGTGACTGATGAGCTGACGTGCTTGGCTGTTTTGTGCAGGAGTGGCAATACTTCAGAGGAGCGTCCGACTCTACGCCCCCTTTTACTCCTCGGATATCCTCATTGCTTCCCCTCTGGGCTTGAGGACCATCATTGGTGGAGAAGGAGAGAAGAAGAGGGATTTTGACTTTTTGTCTTCCATTGAGCTTCTCATCATTGATCAAGCTGACATTTACCTGATGCAGAACTGGGAGCATGTCCTGGTAATGCTGATCATTCACATTTAGAGGGACAACATTTATATTAGAGAGACAAGTAGCTCAAAGGTTCAAGTCCTAAAGGGTTGTTTAAGTCCAGATTAAAACTCAGTTTGGAAACAGGGAAATAAATACTCCACATTTGAAAAAATCTTTGTCCCTTTTTCTTCCTGCAGATTAGTCAATCAGAGATAAAAATTCTTGTCAGTATTTTCAAATCTCCAGAAAAGATTTTCTCCCCTTAAAGGTTGCTTTCTACTAACAGTCACTTTATGGTGGGTGGGTACATGGATGGATGGTTGGTTAGTTGAAAATCCTTCTCACCAGGAACACTTTTACCTAACATGATTCCTCATACAGGATATGCTCATTCTCTTTTGTCTTGTCTTCAGTAGAGATAGGAAAACATTTCCTAAGATTTTTTAATGTGGGATCTTGTTTTGCAGAGAAATATAGAATGTCTTTATCTCCCTACTGTAATTGTGCTGTATTTTTTTTCCTCTTCTCTATATATATACTGTAGTGTTAATCAGTTTAAAAATTGAAAAACTCCTATAACCCCATGACATGAAGCTTGCAGGAAGTTTGGGACAAATAAAGGGTAGCACTTACTTACAAAAGTAGGAAATAAATTTATAGTACTCATTACCTTCAAGATATATTAAAAGTGAAAATATAATTAAAATGGAAAAGACAGGCTAATGGTTGACTCATATTCTTTAATTTGAGGAAAAGGGAGATGGGATGGCTCTGGAAATACTCTTAATGTTCTGATAACGAGGTCATAGAGGGACAGCAGCTCTGTTTTCAATGTCATTCCCTTTCTTGTCCATATCTGGGACTCAGGGACCCATAGAGTGACCGGGGTGGCATTTCAGTAGTTCCTTTTAAAGGAATATTCCTATAGGTACCATTTTGATCCTTTTTTAAAGGTCCAGAAGGTGGCCAGTTTTAGCTTATCTTCCTCGGGGGGTGTTTGGCTGATCATGGGCAAGTCAGCTCACCTATCTGAGTCTTGGTTTTTTGTATCTTGGGAGATGATAATACGTACTCTATGGAGTTCATTGAGATGATTGAGTTGTAAAGTGCTTAGCAGTGTCCAACATGTAAATGCTCAATAAACATTAATGGTAGTGTTATTTCTTCTCAAAGCATTTGATGAACCACATGAATCTACTACCCCTGGACTCCCATGGTGTAGACTTTTCTCGAGTGCGGATGTGGAGCCTTAATAATTGGTCCAAGTACTATCGGCAGACACTGCTGTTTGGGGCCCTGCAGGATGCCCAGATCAACTCAGTATTCAACAAATACTGTACCAATTTGCAAGGCCAGGTGGGTTCTCTCCTTGTTTCTTCTGTATTTTCATGAGCATTGTTTATTGTTTGGGTCGTGAGGCAGAAGGAGAAGATAGCATTTAGTCAGCAAGGGGCTGGCTTGCCTCCTAATGCTCTCATTGACTATTGGCAGGTGGCCGTGAAGAATGTTCCGATGACAGGCTCCATCAGTCATGTCCTGGTGCAGCTCCCACATGTCTTCCAGAGGATGGAAGTCAACAACCTAGCTTCAGTGATCGATGCCAGGTAAACCACTCCTCCTGTCAGGCCCTGGGGGCCACAGAGAGAGATTTGACTTTGGCATACAAATTTAGAATTACATTCCATTTTGCCTCTGTTGATTACTGTTTACCAAATTAGATGAGATAATTGATTTCAGTCATGCCATTTAACTGAGAAGGAAGCTGACACCCAGAAATGGTGACTTGGCCTAGGTCCCATAGCTAGTTAGTGGCAGGGTTAGTACTGTAAGTCAGGACTCCTTTCCTCTTGGCTGTGGCATTTTTACAATAACACTACACTGCTTCATGCTACACAGTGTCCCATGTCAGCAATTTATTGTAAGCTCCCCAGGGCAAGGCCTATTTGTCTTATTCTATAGATATTTTCCCTCTTTGCTTCATTACGTTCAGTTAGGGGACCCAATGGTAGCGTAAGGGTACTTAGTGCATGGTAGATGGTAGATGTTCAGTGATTATTTGTTGACCGAATGAATGAATGGTGTGGTGTATACATCCTAGAATAATTCTCTGGGATATAATAGCATTATATGCTTGGGTTTTTTTGTTGTTTTTTTTGTTTGTTTTGGGGAGACAGGGCCTTGTTCTTTCACCCAGACTACCAGGTTAGAGTGCAGTGGTGTCATCACAGCTCACTGCAACTTCAAACTCCTGGGCTCAAGCAATCCTCCCGCCTCTAAGCTTCCCAAGTAGATGGGACTGCAGGCACATGGCCACCATGCCTAGCCAATATTTTTAATTTTTGGTAGAGATGAGGTTCCACTATGTTGTTCAGGCTGGTCTCAAACTCCTGGCCTCAAACAGTCCTCCTGCCTCAGCCTCCCAAAGTGCTAGGATTACAGACACAAGCCACTGTGCCTAGACTGCATGTATTTGTTACAATGAATAGTGTTAACACTTATTTTTTAGTGTGCTTATCAAGTTTGATCTTTACATAATCTCTTTGAGAGGAGGTAAGTCATATTGGCCTCTGGAGAGGTAATCTTTTAACATGAGATTGTGACTTGCCCTGGGTCACTCAGTTAATAGACACTCTACGCTCAATTCGAGAACACTAATTTTGTCCTTTGCTGTTCCGTATCAGGTTTAACTTTTTCGTGAACAAGATTCTACCTCAGTATCGCGATGCAGTCATGTCTCACACGCTCATCTATATCCCCTCCTACTTTGATTTCGTGCGTCTCCGAAATTTCTTTAAGAAGGAGGAACTGAACTTCACCCACATCTGCGAGTATACCCAGAAGTCTGGTGTCTCCAGGGCCAGACACTTTTTCCTTCAAGGAGAGAAGCAGTTTCTGCTCCTCACAGAGCGGTTCCATTTTTACAAAAGGTAAAGTAGTGGCAGGTTTCAAGCCTCCTCTCTCAAGGGGAAATGCAGTACAAATCATGGCCTGCTTCTGAGCACTTGGTAGGCTTTGTGGGGTTATAAGGTCATCCCTCACTCTACCACTCTTGTGGAGAAGCCAAAGAGTTTTCGGGCTGAAGAGACTCTTCTTGATTGGTTGGTTTCCTCCCAAAATGGGCAATGTTGGAAAAGGTAGTGAAAACGAAAACATAACCTGTGCATAGACCTGGTGTGTAGCTGTGGTTGTGTACCTCAAGAAAGACATTACAGAGCTGAGGAACTCTACACAGGGACAACTCAAGTGCATACAGGAAGGAGAGAGACCTGTCACTGAAGCCCAGACGGAAGCATCAAGGGCTGTTAGTCTGGGGACATGGAGGCTGAGCACGTCATCAGTACTCAGTTATGTTGTTCCTGAGGAGAGATGCCCACGGTTACTTCTTCACAAGGAGAACTAGGACTGTGGGTCTCTTGATGTTTGCAGGAGGCAAAGGAGGAGGGGGCTTAGAGTTGAATATTTAAGGGTTTCAGTGTTTACTTAGATTCCCCATCAGGTGACTGACAAAGTGAGTTGATTGGCCTTTTTGTTGTTATTTTTTTAAAAAATTCTAATTAGAGGGTTAGTAACATTGAGCCTTCTGTTACCGTTTGCGATAGTGGCAGCACTTTGTGGTCCCAGAGCTCACATATTGTATTATTTTGCTGACAACTAGAAAAACCTTTTTAAAACCCTTACCTATAGAGAGATGGAAATTGCATTCTGTTACGTCTTCCTTATTGATTTCACAATAATGTCCAGTGAATTTAAGTTCTGACTTTACTGTTTTATGAACTTGTAATCATATGTACTAAAGAAGGGTACATTTTCTCAGAGAATCCCAAACAGATAAGCCAGAAGCCTTCCAGGTTTTGGAGCACAATAGATGATGGCATTGTGCCAAGGCACACCTTGGCATTGTGTTGCCTTTTAGTTTATGCTAATATTAGGGTGGTGCTCCCCAGCTGTGTTCTTGTTACTGGGATGGGGGTGGAGGAATCTCAGCAGTCTGCTTGGGCATAGCAGAGCTGGCATGACATGATGTCTTTAGGTATTCTGCTGACTAATTCGTCTGTGAGTAGAGAGTTGAGAATTGACTACATTTGTGTTTCCCAGGTTCCATTCTTGGCTACCAAGGCAAAGCAGTTTGGCCAAAGAGTGTTAATGAATGCCTGCTGTTGGCATCATTATTTGCTTTGTTCTAGTAAGTTGTGTTTTCATTCACGCTGGAAAGTATTTTGGGGGAGTCGCACACATCAAGGTCTTTTTTTTTTTTTTTTTGAGACAGAGTCTCACTCTGCTGCCCGGGCTAGAGTGAGTGCCATGGTGTCAGCCTAGCTCACGGCAACCTCACACTCCTGGGCTCAAGTGATCCTACTGCCTCAGCCTCCTGAGTAGCTGGGACTACAGGCATGCGCCACCATGCCCGGCTAATTTTTTCTATATATTTTTAGTTGGCCAATTAATTTCTTT
>CAUYRT010024581.1:0-64386 GCA_963574885.1 Lepilemur ruficaudatus
CCATAAATATGTACAATTATTATATGTCAAAAATAATAGCAAAAGCTAAAGAATAAAAAAAATTAAAATTAAAAAAAGAAGAAAGAAAAGGAAATCTGCACATGAAGGGTATAATTTTTTTAAAAAAACATTAACACAAGAAATAAAGCCTTCAATTAATCCAACCATTTACTAGAACAGAGAAGTGCAGATTCTTAAAACAAGAATCATTCTTGTAACTGTGGGGCTCCAAATGAATATTAAGCTTTTCTTTCCTTCAAAGTGGTTTTTGGAAAGCAGGTTGCAAGTCACTCAAAAAATTTCCAATATGAGGTATGTAATCTGTATATATCGATGGCTCATATATGTGATTTTGTCTCTCTGATTTGCCTAATGCTGCTTTAGTCATTAGAAATTACTTTTTTTGATCAGTGAGTATTATATGGATAGTATCGATCATTTTCCACACAGATGTACTACAAATATAAATAATGATAGGGCACAATGTTGACATTGTCAATAATGCATGGTCTTGAATGATTATGCTATATGTACTTTCTTGTACAGAAAAATATAATCTACTGATCAATTAGTATTAGTCCATGCATTATGAGCACGGCCTAATGAGGGCTGAATAGATTTCTACTCATCTATTTCTATACCTTGTCTTCTATGCCTTGTGACCATGGGTCTTTATGCTCTATATCTTGATATCAATAATAACATTGATATCATTGATATCTTGATATTATTAGCATGGTGGTCTATTAGACTAAATTTAAAGTATATTCTATTCCCAAAAAGCACAAGACCAGATCTGTTTCTTTTTTTCTTTTTTGGACTGTTTTTTGGCTTCAGAAAAAGAAAATAATCACATTAGCATGATCCAAAGAGGAAAGCACACAGGTGTTTTATAGTTGTTGTTTATTTAGTTCCACATGTGTGACTTGTGTTTAGGGCCTCTGAAGTCAGCCTGCCCTTTGGATAGACACCTGTTACCTCGAGTGAAGGTGCAGTCATATGTGATCTCTCTCCATCATCTCAGCCAAGCGCATGCTGGGTCACCAGCGAAGAGTCCCTGTTCAGAGGTACCTACTATTAAAATGCTACTTACGTAATTTTTCAAGACCTTGATGCCTAAAGGCAAAGAATTAGGTAAAGTTTAAAGGGAAATTGGAAGCACTATCTCATTAGGAACACTGGAATTAAAATTCAATGATTAAAATACAGTTAGATAGAATGAATAAGGTCTAGTATTTGATACCACAACCTAGTGCCTACAGTCAAGAATAAGTTATTGTATAGTTTAAAATACCTTAAAGAATGGAATTAGAATGTCCTTAACATAAAGAAATGATAAATGCTTGAGGTGATGGATACCCCAATTACCCTGATTTGATTATTACACATGCATGCCTATATCAAAACATCACACGTGCCCCATAATATACAACTATTATGTACCGATAATAATTAAAAATAAAAGATTAAGGTACGTATACATAAATTTTAAAAATCCAATGATGGAGATGCAAGATGATGATGAAGTAGGGTTATCAATTATTTTTTATCTTGATATGAAGGAGTGAAACCAGTGACTCAATTGTCTGTGTTCTAATCTTGGACCCTAGAAGTCACAGTGGCCTGTGAAGTGCTGCTCTTGTGCAGACAACCTGGCCCTTCCACCTATGATGCACTCAGGGGCTCTAGGGTACTTAGGCTTTAAAGTGGTATAAAGAAAAACTGAATAAAAATGTATTGTCTCAAATTCCATAGCTACCCTTGGAATTTATCTGTGTTGTTCAGATGCCCGAGTTGACTCTGCTTCTTATTGCCATGACCCATCCCCTCATCCTTCTGACCCCTAGTCCCAAAGCCCAAGACTATATTCCAAAGAGTTCTGTCTGTTTAACAGTTACCTATCGCCATGTTCCTGAACTGCCATCACAGGACACTGGATCCTGGACCCAGCCCGTTGGCCTGACTCTATGGAACCTGTGTTAGTTTAACTTTTTCAGCAATAGTCCTTGCCTTGACCAACACACTGAACTGGCTCGTGGCTTCCAGGTTTTATCTGTCTGATACATCACATCTGCCTAGTACCTCACGGCCAGTTTCTATAAAACACTTTGGTAAATAAATGAAGTTTGGCACCATAGTGCTAGTAATTCAATAAATTGAAAGCAGATGCCTGCCATAATTATAAATGTTGTGATTATTAAAACTCAGTGCTTGCTTCTTGTCAGAGACATGTGTCTTGTTTTTCTAGTGAATTTCTTACCTGGTTACCATAATAACAACTTTAGAAATTTTAACGTTAGAAAAAAAATCAAAACAAAGTTTTTGATGGATATTTGATTCCTAGATTATGTTATGAGAGCTTTTCTTTTCAAATTATATTAATTTTACCTCTTACACACTTGATGTTTATATTTTAATATGTAAAGAGAGTCACAGTTACTATATTTTATAAATGGACAATTAATTCATTCAACAGCAATGTTCAAATCAAAACCAATGTGCCTGGCTCTGTGCTAGATGTATCTAGCACAGGAAAACATCTGCAAGCATTATTTGCTATCCTTGTAGAGGTTATAGCCTAATTAATAAATGCTGTATTGAACAAAAATAATTTGCTCTCTTCTAAAGAGTAATAAATATGCCATACATATTCATATCCTTCTTTTCTTCTACTACGTGAAATATCACACTTGCATGTAGCAGGCTTATTGCACACTTTTCCTTTTCCTTGGCCTACAATCAAGGGACAGACTGATTTTACACCTTAAAAATATGAAAGTAACAAAAATGGCCTCTTTTTTCATAATCTAATAATGAGAGACTACCTTCCCAATAAAACCAGTAAACAATGTAACAATTTACTGAGCAAATACTAGATATTTCCTGAGTAAAACATAAGTATGATACATAAACCACTATTAAGAAGTATACAATATTGTTGAAAGAAAGTTAAAACTCGTAATTATTAAAGCTATAGAAACGCTAGAAAGGGTCACATAAGTGAAAGATAATATCAAGCTGGCCAGTGATAATCAGAAAATACAAAATGTGGTAGCTGGCAATTGACATTTTTTATGAAATGTAATTGGCATTGTTTGCAGACATTTCAGGGATTAGAAAGAGAGTAAACTAATCATACTAATGGGGAAATAATCTAATATCTGCAAACCAATCTATTTTTATTTTGGTAGTCTCTAGCATCTAATGAATGATACAGTTTGGTCAGGCATTTTGTGAAGAATTTTAAAGCTACTGGGAGGAGATTTTAATATAATTGATAAACAAAAGGATTCCAGCAAAGAAAAAAAGGAGGGGGGGTTTGAAGAGAAACATACGTTGGGGTCATTGGGGGTATGAGAAAGGAGGACAGGGGGAAAAGATTAATGGAGATTTGGAAAAGGTGAGTTTATAGGCCTTCTTATTATTATAAAGAGTCTAATTGCAGCCTGAAAGAAGTAATAATGGGAAAGAGGGTTGGAGTCAAGAAATACAGGGGGAGGAAAGTCCACAGGACTTGGTAATTGGCTGTGTCTAGGTCGACAGGGATGAAGCTCTCTTCTTTCCCTTCTCCTAGAACGAACTCTCCCAAGGCCAAATCTGAAGTAGTCTTCCTTGGTAATCAATATGGTAATAATTGTATGATTGAGGGAAGACTATGTGAAACCATAGCCTCCTTCATTTGTCTTAGTCTTCTTTCTTGACAGTTCCATCACCTCCAGAGGAAATAGGAAGTATTGGAAGGCATTCTTATGCTTTTGGTACTGAAACAAGGATAAATTATCTTAATTTATTACATTTAAGATTATGGGTGAACAACTAAAATACACACATAGCTGTGATGAAGCAAATGAGTTAAATAATGTGTGAAGTTGAATATGTTAAAACTTTAAAATACTAAATATTTGCCCATAAGCAGAATATTATGCTACATATTTGGAATATTAGCACATTTTTCTTACATTTTAAGATAAATATCCATGAATGTTTCTAAAAGACAAATCCATTGGATAACGGTGATTTAGATTAGGTGCTTTATCTCATTTAAGTAAAACTTTTCCAGAATCCTGGGTTTAAAATATCATTGTATGTATGTTGGCTTGAGTGATTGATAGAACAGCAGCAGTAAATGGCTACTCTTAGTGGAGACCTGGCTTCATTGGGAATTGCCCCTCCTTCTTCATGACGTCCACCATATGGAAGATAACATTGCACTCAGTAATAGCCAGCGCTCTACTGCCCCAGCTATGTTGACAAACAACAAGCCTTCTGAAGAACAGTGCTTGTTTATTGAGATACATTAGAGCTTCCCACTGGACACCTAATACAGAGGATCATATCACTTGTACTCCCCATGATACAACCAAAGGCATCTTGTTATTTTACAAAGCATTTGCTCAGAAATGTCTACAGAGAACAAAGTAGTATATCATCCATTTAAGAAAAGACCTAAATGAAAATTATCAGTGAAAGAATAAATAAATGATATTTTTCATTTACATCTCAAATATTCCATTAAACCAACATCAGAAGATTATCCAAATGAAAATTTGTTAAATCAAATGTTGTTTGACTTGAGTGTCACTAAGTTCATTATACGTGGCACAATGTATGTGTCCGTTTCAATGCAATCTGATATCCACTGCTTTATTATGTAAATCAAAGCTTTTATATTAGTGGGCTATAATGGAAAAGGGAAAGAGACTCTTTGGGGAGGGTGTAAGTGAAGCTCTCACCTGCTTTATACAGACATGTTACAGAGCCTGTAAAAAACATTTTGCTCCCTCTTTTTTTGGCTTCTCAGTGAATGTTACAACTCTGAAAGATTCTATAAAGTGACCCATAATGGCCATAGGTGATAGCTCACACCTCTAATTCCAGCACTTTAGGAGGTTAAGGGAGGAGGATTGCTTGAGGTCAAGAGTTTGAGACCAGCCTTAGCAACATAGCAAGACCCTCTCTCCACAAAAACTAAAAATAAACAAATAAATTAGCTGGGCATAATGGCACACACCTATAGTCCCCACTACTTGGGCGGTTAAGGCCGGAGGATCCCTTGAGCCCAGGAGTTTAAGGTTGCAGTGAGCTAAGATGATGCCACTGCATTCTAGCCCAGGCAAGATCCTGTCTCAAAAAACAAACAGACAAAAGACCCATAATGAGAAAGATGAAGGAAATTTAGCTAAGGGTGGAAAATCAAGTATCCAGAATGTATATTTTTGTTATTTTTTTCTTACATAAACACTTTATTCATTTTATTTCTTAATTAGTGAATGTTACAAATAACATACAACAAAATCTTCTTTGGTGGTTCTTTGGCTTATTTTTTATTATAGCAACCAAAAATGATAACATGTTTCCTTCCTTTTTAAGGCTTGATATTCATGAATGTGCCCTTATTCAGTCAAAAACCTGTATATTATAATACTTATCTATTCCCCTAAGTGGACTATAAAATCCTTGCAAGCAGAGATTGTGGTGTGATCACACCTATATCCCTACTACATAAAACAATGCCTAGAAAATGAATAATAGGTGCTCAACACATGTAGAAAGAATGAATAAAGCAGCATTGAATTCCTATTAAAAGCAGCAGGGGCAAAAGTGTTAACACTAGCTACAATACTGCATTGGCTGTGAAACTCTCTAAAAAATGGCATATTGGATTTTCCCTTCAACCCAACAGATACAGCAATTAGCAAGTGATAAAAATGAACCTAATCTTAGCAGTTATTTGATGATGACCTTGTTTGTTCTGATGTAGATCTCAGCTCATATTTTAATGCCGCAGCTTACAGCTGTGGCTTTGTGACATGTAGGGCATAATTTGGAGTTCAAAATTGTTTATCAACTTTATAAAGAAATGTGCTGCAATGAATATGAAGCATGGAAGTGTGTGCGAACATTCTCATTTAAAAATAATTGGAACAATGAAACAGTACTCAGAGGTTCAACAAATGGCAGGGAATTTTAGTTGATGTGACAGATAGGCCATTTTAAGGGTACAGAAGTCAGTGAAAATGATAAAGACCTCTGGGAATTTTAATCTCGTTTGTCAAGAATAGTATCACAGATGTTTTTCTAAATCTGGAGAAGATAATCAGTGGCTATAGTAAATAGAAAATGGATTAAATGTGAGAGTGTTGTTCTTTGAGATACCATAACCTGCTATGCCAGACCACGTTGGCTTTTGAGGTGACATAACGCACAATGACATGATGATACACAATCAAAATAAAGTTTCAAATGAGCCTGTTTCTGTATCTGATACTTGCTAATCATTAGGACACAGGGGCCTCAGGAATAATTTGATCCTAACTTTATTACACTACACAGCATTTCCACAGACACTCTATCGGTCTGGTACAAGTTTGACGCATGTGCTTGCCATTTTTTCTGAGACAGTAAATAGTTAAGCTCCTTTTAGCTTTTAAAAATGTGACTACTGTCCTGCCTATGTTTCTTAGGCTGCTTCTTAAATTGCTGTTTTCTTTAGATAGTGGATTATGTATTTTCTAGGAGTGACTTAAAGGTTTCAGAGATGTCTAATAGGGTGTCTAAAAGGATGGAAGACAATTACTGAAAACTTCCAGAGTGCAATCCTTGTGTATGTATCTTACTAAGTGGTTCTTTATAATAAAGAAACCCTCAGAATACATATTTTGCCTTTCAGTTTTCTTCAAAAAAACCTTCCCAGAAATTCATAAAGTAGGCAATGTATTTTATTTCATCTCAAATTTTCTAAATATATTATGTCTTATCATTCCATCTTTCAGTTACATCCTGACAGTGCTGTGGTGTATAATGTGTGTGTGTGTGCGTGTGTGTGTGCAGAACTGTCTCTATCTCACTGTATGTTAAAGGTGATCAATTTCCTCTAAAATAGTTATACTTCTGCAATGAATTTTCAGAATAACACATTAGTCTTCATACCTTTTTATATAACAAATTAAGTATTTTTTACACTTTGCTGCAGAAACACAAGAAATGTCGGTTAAAAGAACCTCAGAATAACAGGAAAATATCTCTCTGGCATTGAGTTGTTTCAGGCTTTCAAATTTGCCAGAAATGTATTTGTCTGAAAGAGCACAGAGAGAATGTTCTGTAACAACCAGTGTAGTATGCAGTAGAAGGTAACTGTATTTCTGGATGTCCTTGAATTTGTATTTATTTTTCTTGTTGTTGTTTTGAATTTGTATTTATACCTTTTTTAGCTGTTGGGAACAAAAATAATGGAAATATAAAAATGCAGTTGATAAATATACCATATTCCAAAATGTGGACGTTTAGCAATAAAAACAGAATATGTGAAATTATTTTCAATCATATGTCAATCTTGATTTAAAGAATTAAAATGTGATTTGAGTTAGTAACACATAAACCATCGTGGGGTAAGGAAGTGGCTGCATCACTGTAACTTACGGATGCATTAAACTAATAAAACCTGTAGGATGATCAAGAAGCAAGGACAGATAGATTTCTCTTCCCCTTTCCTGTCTAAATGATAAGTTTGTGTGGAGAAATTGATAGTTAACATCTGGACTACACAATAATTAGACCCATATGTTATCTGTAAATTGTTGCAAACTTTTGCTAGGGTTAATTGTTTCTATAAACTGTATATGGTTGATTATGTAGTATTACTTTGTTTTCAATTTATCATTTTCTAACCTTTACAATGCCTACAAATGAATGAGCCTTTTCAAGTATTGTTAAACAGAGGTACCTGAAATTAGAAGACTCTTGTTCATAGTCAAAGTGCTGATTCTAACCTGCAAGCAATCCTGTTATGGCAGAGACCACTAGCTGACCCCTAACTCTCTCTACTTCCTTTTGGTAACAGAACCCCCAATTTTATCTGGGTACATGGCCTTCCAGATACAAGCAATATTTATCAGCCTCTCTTGTAGTGAGGTATGGTGTCTTGATTAAACTTGGGCCAATGGACTAAAACGATGTGTGCAATTTCTAGGCCACATTCTTAAAAGGAAGCAGCCTGCCCTTCAGTTTTATTTTGTTTCTCCCCATGCACTAGAATGCTAACGGGATGTGAGTGAACCAGATTCATCCATATAGATAAAGAGAATAGCCTTAGGAATGACTGTACAATAAGAAAGAAGAAATTCGGGTCCCTAGCTGTCTTAATTGAGAAGAATCATCCCAAACAAACAATGAGTTTGGTCTTTTATTTACAAGCCTGTAAACCCCAAATAAATTTTATATTGTTTAAGCTATTGCTATTTAATTTCTATTAAAACAGGTACTATGACATCTTGTACTAACTTGTAGGACTTGCCTAAAAAATGGAAAACTTTAGAGAAAGTAGGAAAAATTGTCTTCACAAAGCAACCTTTACAGTACCATGAACAGAAGGATACTTTATGGTGCCTACACATGCACAGGTAGTGTATGCTCCGTGATCAGAAAGAGATATATAAATTCATGCGAAAACTTTTACTGTGAATAAGTATCAATTACAGGCTAGCAGTCTCTTCTCTTAGTGTGCACACAAAATTGTTGTGGAGATATGACTAATTTGAATGAGAACTTAGAGTACAAAAAAATGTATAACTTCAAATGTTAAGTAATATCCTCTGGAGAGTGATGTTCTTGACTAAAAGAGGGTATAAAGGAGAAAGGGCAATTGTTGTGGTCAGACAGTCTCACTGCCACAAAGATAATAACAAACTTGGAATGATTTTTAGACTTGTCACTAAAATACAGACCAAAATGTAGTCAGGGAGCATTTAGTTTATTACAGGGAAGCATAGCTTAGAGAATATTCTACTTTGGTGGGGGCAGAAGGCACTATCATTTGGACACAGAATCAAAGCTTGTAGATCTGTTTATATTCATGAACTTTCCAAATTTCTGCACAGGCTACCTTTGGCATGGATTTCTGATGTAACATCAGTGAATTTTCTATTAATAAGATCTGCAAAGAAGCAACATTCTTATCGTAATTAGGCAAAATATGTTAATCCTGTCACTGACAAGGCCAGTATATAATCAATTGCTGCATAGAAATGGTGAAGATATTTTGTCTCATTCTGCAACATAATCAAACATTTTCAAGATATGGATCAGGTGGGCTTTATCCCAGAGATGCAAGGATGGTTCAACATACAAATCTATAAATGCAATTCACCACATAAATAAAAGCAAGAACAAAGACCATATGATTCTCTCAATAGATGCAGAAAAAACATTTAACAAAATCCAGCACACTTTTAGGATAAAAACTCTTAACAAAATAAGCATAGATGGGACATACTTTAAAATTATTAAAGCCATATATGATAAACCCACAGCCAATATCATACTGAATGGGGAAAAACTGAAAGCATTCCCGCTTAGAACTGGAACCAGACAAGGTTGCCCACTGTCTCCACATAGTGCAGATAGTGCTGGAAGTCCTTGCCAGAGCAAGCAGACAAGAGAGGGGAATTAGGAGTGTACAAATGGAGGCAGAAGAGGTCAAACTCTCACTCTTTGCTGACAATATGATATTATAACTAGAAAATCCCAAGGATTCAACCAACAGACTGCTAGAATTGATAAATGAATTCAGTAAAGTCCCAGGATACAGAATTAATGCACACAAATCAGTGGCATTCATATGTGCCAATAATAGTCAAGCCAAAAATCAAATCAAAGACACAAAACCTTTCACAATAGCATCAAAGAAAATTAAATATTTAGGAATATATTTAACAAAGGAGGTGAGAAACATATATAGGGATAACTACAAAACATTGAGAAAAGAAATTGTAGAAGATGTAAACAAATGGAAAATCCTACTATGCTTATGGATTGTCAGAATCAATATTGTAAAAATATTCATACTATCTAAAGTGACCTACAAAATTAATGAACAATCCCTATCAAAATACCATCATCATTCTTTACAGATAAATGAAAAATAATTCTTCATTTCATATGGAATCAGAGAAGACCTCGTATAGCGAAAGCAATCTTAAGCAAAAAGAACAAATTGGGAGACATCAGTCTACCAGGCTTCAAGCTTTACCACAAGGCTATAGTAAACCAAACAGCATGGTATTGGCACAAGAACAGAGATATAGACCTTTGGAACAGTATGGAAAACTCAGATATAAAACCATCCTCATATTATCATCTAATCTTTGACAAAGCAGACAAAAATATACATTGGGGGAAAGAATCCCTACTCAATAAATGGTGCTAGGAAAACTGGATAATTGCATGCAAAAGATTGAAACTGGATCCTCACCTCTCACTTTTCACAAAAATCAATTCATGATGGATAACAGACTTAAAAAGTCATGAAATCTTAAGAATTCTAGAAGAAAATGTTGGGAAAACTCTTATAGACATCAGCCTAGGCAACGAATTTATGTAAAAGACCCCCAAAGCAATCACTGCAGCAACAAAAATAAATAAATGGGGCTTGATCAAATTAGAAAGCTTCTACACAGCCAAGGAAACTATCATTAGAGCAAATAGACAACTACAGAATGGGAGAAAAGATTTGCATGCTGTACATCCGATAAACGTCTGATAACAAAAAATCTATATAGAACTTAAGAAAATTAACAAGAAAAAAATCAAACAACCCCATCAAAAAGTGGGCAAAGGACATGAACCAAAACTTTTCAAAAGAAGACAGAATAATGGCCAGCAAACATATAAAAAAGTGCTCAACATCTCTAATTATTAGGGAAATGCAAATCAAAACCACAGCGAGATATCACCTAACTCCAGTGAGAATGGCCTTTATCAAAAAGTCCCAAAACAACAAATGCTGATGTGGATGTGGAGAGATAGGAACACTCTTACAACTGCTTACAAGCCCTGTGGAAAGTAATTTGGAAATATCTTAAAGAGCTAAAAATAGAAATACCATTTGATCCAGCAATAGCACTATTAGGCATCTACCCAAAGAAAAAGAAGTCATTCTATAATAAATACATGTGCACTTTAATGTTTATGGCAGCACAATGCACAATTGCAAAGATGTGGAAACAACCCAAGTGCCCATCAATACATGAGTGGATTAATAAAATGTGATATATGTATACCATGGAATATCACTCAACTACAAAAAACAATGGTGAACTAGTAACACCTCTTATATTATCCTGGATAGAGCTGGAGCCCATTCTTCAAAGTGAGGTATCACAAGAATGGAAAAACAAGCATTATATGTACTTGCCATCAAATTGGTACTAAGTGTTCAACACTAAGGTGCTCACATGGAAGTAATATTCATTGGGTGCTCTTGAGGTGGGAAGGGGTGGTGGGGGTGAGGGTAGGTAAACTCAGAACTATTGGATGTGGTGCACACTATATGAGGGAAGGGCAAGCTTGTAGCCCTGGCTTGAGCCATGCAAAGTCATTATATGCACCCAAAATGTTTGTACCCCTGTAATATTCTGAACAAAAAAAGCAAAAAATAATAAAAAAAACAAAGAAATAAATAAAAATCTTCTTTGACATACATAAGACTAAGGACCATTACAGTACAAACTAAGAGTTTTAAAATGCCAAACTATTCTATATGTGCTAATTAAATTGAAATGACCTGGTATGTTGAGCAGGGTTTAATATAAAATTAGAGCATTTTTGGATCTGAAAGAGGTAGTAATTAAAGTAGCAAAGAACATTTTATAAGCAACTTTAACTTATATACTAATACTGGCACTTGCCCCTTGACAGTAAAATACCTGGGAAAAAAATTGTATTCATTTCAAATGAGAAGGGAAAATAAAATGTGTCATAAGTCACTTAATACTTTTCCAAATGCCTTCATAGTTAATCGATTGATTTACTAATCTCTTGAAAATAGGGGTGGCCATGTAACATAGTGACACAGATACGGCAAATGAGATGTTAATGGAAGTGTACTGAGTAGGATTTACAGGAATGCTGGTATCTTCCTTAAAATCAGAGAAGAATCATCTTGCATATGCTCTTCACCTTGGATCTTCTTATTCTTTCTTCTTAGAATACAATCTTAATACACAGGTGCAGCAGCCATCTTTGGACCATGAATAAGAAAGATTAATGCTAAGGATGGCAGCACAGAAAGCTAGAAAGAGCCTTGATGCTTTTCCTTAGCAGCTACATCATCTTGTGGTTGTCTGTTTCTGAACTGTGTATTACCATAAAAAATAAACCCATTCCTGGTTGAAGCTACTAGCATTAGGTTTATATTGTTTACATGTAAAGATGCCAATTTTTTTAATATCAGGGAAATTATATTCTAATAATTCTTTTCATTGTTTCTTCTCTTTCCTTTTGTAAATATTCATTCAGGAAAACATTAAACAAATATATTTTAAACATCTGTCACACATCAGGCACTGTCCCATAATGAGGATATAACTGTAAACAAGACAAGTTTTGTACCTTCATAGAGCTTACTTTCTAATAGAAGAGAAAGACCACATATAAATGAAAAATGATAATGTAATTTCAAATCCTGTAAAGAACTGTGAAGAGAATACACGAGGGCCAAGTGGCCAAGAATGATGATGGAGCAATGACGGAAAAGGAAATCTTACTGAGATAGAAGGACATCTCTCAGGAGGAACATTTGGGCAGTCCTGACGAAGGAAGAGCAATAATCCTGGAAGAGGAGCTAAGGCATGAAGAATGGCACGTGCAGAAGCCTGAAGCATGGATAAGCTTAACATGTCTGAAAAATAACAAGATCCCTTTTGTTAGACCTTAGTAAGAAAGATCATGGTAGAAGATGGGGACAAGAGATTGTGATAGTCTTCTCTTATGCTCTGCCTTACTTTCTCTTGGCTGGGTAGGAAAATAAAGTAAAAAACAGACTTGTTGGCTTCCAAAGGGGGTAAATTTCGAGCATGTAGTCATAGATGTCCTCATGGGGATGACACTAAGACGGAGATCTCAATGAGGTAAAGGAGGAAATCCTTTGGATATCTGGGAGAAGTATGTTCCAAGAAGAAGGAATAGCAAAGGCAAAGGCCTGGAGGCTGAGGTTTTCTTGATGAATTCAGGGAACCAAAAGGAGTTCGGTCCAGTTGGAGGGGAATAAAGGTCAGGGAGAAGAAAAGAAGAAGAGTCAAAGAGGCATCGGGAATCCAGAAGCCATTGGAAGAACTTCAGCTTTTAAACTGGGAGAGATGAAAATCCATTGGGGATTTTGAACACAAGTAATATAACCCTAAGTTTTAACAGAACCATTCTGGATGCTGAGTTGAGAATAGTCTATAAGGGAACAAGATAGCAACAAGAAACCAGATAAAAGGGCATTACAGTAAACTAGGACATAATAATCCCATAGATATATATTTTTCAAGTCTATCATGTTTAGATTTATAAAATTCATCTTTATTTTTACTCTGATTTCTGGATGTCTCTATTGTGATTTCAAATTAATCAATTCAATATATTAATACTGATTCTATTAAAAATCAAACTTTTATAAAGTTCTGTCAAATTAAGTTCTTAAATTCTTCACTGTTTGTTATTACCCACTGCTCTTTGTTAGGCATTATGTCATTTAGCTAGAAATGATTTGGCTAGAAGCAATATGGTAAAAAAATCAAGATAATCAACAAGGTCATTTATTAAGATGATTTTGTAATTGAAAATTTTGGTAAGCTAAGGAATCATTTTACCTGCCTTTGAAATGTATTAAGGAAGTTGTATTAATTTTCTATGATATTCTGTGTTTCAACACTTTTTTCCGCCTTTTTTAAGTGGTATCTATCAGAAAACCTTTTCCAAGTGATCAGAGTTGAAAGAATGCTATTGAAAAAAACAGCTTTGAAAGAAATAACATTACTATTTTTTCAATCATTTTATTAAGTAAACAACAAAATACTTGAGAATTTTACTACCTGTAAGAACTTCCAGAGACCATTTTATTTGACAAGAAAATCCTATAGATGCTATTTTTAATTCACATTCTACTAGCACCACTTCTGCTGCAATACGTGCTTGTGTTGGCTTTTAGGAGTATAAACACAGTGCATATTGAGCCAGGCATTGTGGTACTGCATCACTGAGCTGCAGGTAGCGAAACCCAAGGAGCTAAAATCTCATCTTTCTTGGATCTCTTTCAGACTTAACAGCAGATGTCACATGGAAAAAAATAAAATAATAAAAAAAAGATCAGCAGGGGAATCAAAAGATAATACACAGCCAACAAGGTGAGTTTGCTCTCTAATGAAGCCATGGCCACAGTAACCTTCCACTGCTCTTAACAAGGTGGAAGAAAGTCTGCTAACACTTCACCATACAGCTGTGATTTTTCCCCCTCAGCAGGCTCATTTCTTTAGGACACACAGAAAATAGACTTTTCACTCTCAAGTATGCCCTAGACTAGAGGAATGGGAATGTCTATAAGTTAGAGGGAAAATAGTGTATATAACCTTTTGAAACAATCTAAGAGAAAAATACTTTTTCAACCCACAATTTTTGTGAATTATGACAAATTCAAATATTTCGTGCAGGGAGATCACTGTAATACATCTAACAAAGCTTTAACTCTTAGTTTTACTCCTAAGAAAGTTTTCACTGATATAGATCATGGTAGAACAGTAGCAAAGATATATATCTTTCAATTTTTTTTTTTTTTTTTTTTTTTGAGACAGAGTCTCACTGTGTGTTGCCCGGACTAGAGTGCCGTGGCATCAGCCTAGCTCACAGCAACCTCACACTCCAGAGCTCAAGCAAGCCTTCTGCCTCAGCCTCCCAAGTAGTTGGGACTGCAGGCATGTACCACCATGCCAGGCTAATTTTCTTTATATACATATACATATATATTTTGTTGTTGTTGTTGTTGTTGTTGTTGGCCAATTACTTTGTATTTTTAGTAGAGACTGGGTCTTGCTCTTGCTCAGGCTGGTTTTGAACTCCTGACTTTGAGTAATCTGCCTGCCTCAGCCTCCCAGAGTGCTAGGAGTACAGGCGTGAGCCACCGTGCCCTGCTTAAGATATATATCTCTCAATTTTATATAATTGCACCAAACGCAAGTCTTTGTCAGTCACCACCTTGTATGTCTTCCCAGAAGAAAATATGCCAGTGTTAGACCGGTTTTATTACACCACCAGACTCACCAGAAACAATCCATGTACTTGAGCTCCTGTTTAGCATATTGTAAATATTCAATGATAAAAATATTTTAAATTAGCAGTACCCGGTTATGAAATTAAAAAAAATAATAAAAAACTGTGACAATGTCTCAGAATTTTTTGTTTTGTTTTTCATGACCTTCACAAGTTTGAGGACTACTGTCCATCAATTTGAGGTTTTCTGATTTTTTTTTTCATGATTAGACTGAGGCTATAAGCTTTTGAAAAGAACGTAACAGTCATAAAGCCGTCTCATCACATTATTTCAGGGAATACGTGATATCAACATGAATTACCAAACTGTCACCAAAGCTGAGCACTTGGTTATGGTGGTGATTTCCAGTTTCTCCACTGCACAGTGCTGCTTCTCTTTCTGTACTGCATTCTTTGAAAGTGAGTCATGTACTGTAGCCCACACTCCCACACTCAAGGAGGGTGGTGCTAGTATCTACATATATTATTTGGGATTCTCTAGGGAAGATTGTTATCTTCTCCCTCAGACTAAGCGCTTTTAACTGGGAGCTTACTCTGCTTTTCTGCTTCCATGAGGAAAAAGCTCAATTTTCATGATTTCCTTCTCTCTTTAATCACAGAATCCCTAGTATCCTTCCTGAATGTGAGAAAGATGTCCTCAATGCAATATCCCCGAGAACATCTGAAGACGTAACTGGGAAACTTTTCTTCTAAGCTCTAAGAGTTTCTGAAGTTTCAGACCTTTCACTAAACTATCCGGAGATTTTCAGAGATAGAGTCTGATTAACACAGACCTGGGTTGGATTAATTTAGACTTGATTTCGACCTTCCCCCAAACTCAGTACTCTTGTCTATGTAACATATTCATCTTTGGAACACCCATCATATTTATAGCACTGTTCTAGGACCTGATAACATTTCAGTGGATGTGAACAATGCAATCAAGACTGTTGCCCTTTATTTAGGCAGTTGAGGAAGAAGACAATCTAAAAAGACAATAAATAAAAAAGACACAAATTCCGCAGAACTTATCCTTTGAGTCATGAGGTACAAAGAAAAGAAAGAGATTTTAATAATAACTAAAGACAACAGCATCAACATTTTCCTGACATGCATAATTTATAAGTAGACAAATACATGAACATTCATATTTGTATTTAAGACAGAATAATTGAACATAATTTATCATATAGATTGCCACTTGCACAATTTGCCAATGTGCTTGGATTGCTTCACCATTCTGAGTTAGACTTATTTTCATAAAATACTGTATCTCAATCTGAGAATAATCCAAAACTTCCAGAAATGAGGCATCTATGACTTCACAGTTCACTGAGAGTTCTCAGCAGACAGATGAGGACAAATTCAGAGCCAGCAGGGCAGGACCTAGGGAAAATGGGTCAAGGCAATGATGCTGAGACCAGACACAAGGAAGAAGGATAAACCTACATTTGACTCATACTAATGTGCAGTGGTGAGACAAAAGGATCAGGTCTGATATGAGGGAGTAGGGCATCAAAAAACCTAGGGGTGAAGATCCAAAGGATGCCTAGTCATCAGTCAGGGATTGACAGAGCAGGAAAGAGGCTGAAAAAAAAAATAGACCAAGAGATCATTCTCTCAATCTAATGACTGGGTTTCAAATACATTCTAAAAGGAAAACTAGAGAACAAATGGACAGAAGGATGAGTTACATCTAATGTATTCTTATAAGAATGCAGTATCCAAGGGAATTTTGTTGCCTGTTCACTACCAGATGTGGCTCAGGACCACCAGAGATTATAGCAACCCTGAGGCACATTGAATATAACAGGTGTGAATAGGTAGCTATGCACCTCCATGTTATACTCTCATTGGCCTAGTAAAAGTATAATATGAAAAAGTTCATTACTATGGGCAACTTGGAGAGGTACGGGTTGACAACCATAGTATCCATGTCTTGATGTATTTCCATTTATTTAAACATACATGAAGATGTCAGTATTTGTTATTTCATTTATTCATTCCTGAATTTGTTCAGCAAACATCTGCGGACCTATTTGGAAATCAAGACTATGCTGTCTATACAATTCCATTAATAGAACATTCTAACAGTACTGCATTCTGCTCTTTGTGGTAGAACAGCTATTCACATTTTAGCAAAATGCTGAGCTATGTACATAATGCCCATGGGAGAATTAGAACTATGATGGACATGAGCCCAGGGCCAGCCTGAGGCAAAACAATCGCAACAAAAATGGGAGGGAAAAAACCTATGGGGGAGATTTGAGCAAGTTTGTTTTTATAAACCTGGAGTGAGTGGTGTGGCTGTTGCACGTGATTATTTTCTTGAACAACAAATAGATTCTAACGTGTCTGAAATAGTCCGTATTGGCATGGGACAAGATTGTGGATAAAAAGATAAATACCATCTTTCTGACCAATAAGATGGGCAAAAACCAATCTTTATTGAGTGTATAATGATTTCTTCGGAGAGTGTGGCAGGTTGATGACCTAGCATTGGCATCTTACCCTGCAACATTGTTCCTCTCTCCTCTTCACGGGAGCTCCTATCAAATGATAACAAACCAAAATCAAAGGGAATGAAACAGAAACACTATTTCTGTTTGAAATGACTTTGAAAAAAATATAATAGGTCATTTATGTATAGAAACATTAAAATAAAATGTATTACTTTTTTAATGTTTTATGGCATTTCATGTTACAGAATGTATACGATAGAGGTCTATTTCAGACAAGCTACGTGATTGCCGAGGTCGTGCTGCATTATTATTCCTATTCTTTAGATGAGGAAACAGAAGCTTAGGACAAATAGAAAGTGTGTTGGTCATAAGCTAGCAAACAGAGGCAAGAAATCAGCCTGGCTCCATAGTCCACGACCTTTTTGGACTGTTGCTATGAATTTTAGCTGTGTTGGAGATGGCTGAACCAATCTTTTCTTTCCACAAGTCTCTTCTATGATATCTTTAAAAAAATCAGAGAAGGAATTTACTTTACTTTGTGACAAAATTGTCAAATAAGAGCAGAAAGACAATCCCAATGTGGAAATGGATTAATGAAGACCTAAGGGAAAATTCAGAATGAAAAGGAATGCCATAGAACCTTTAAAAATAGAGGCACTTCCCTGTCTTGGGAACATTAAAGGTCTCGTCTCTAAATGCCATGTACAATAAATTGAACCACACTCAGATCATTCACCTTGGGAGAATGAGTCAAACAATGCATGAACTTCAAGCTGTCACTTTCAAGAATTGTGAGACCGACCTAAGACTTCACCTCTAGCAATCAAAATTGAGAAGTTAAAAAATTAAATGAAATAGCTGGATGTTCTTTTAGTGGAATTGATGCCTTTAGTTTAAATCACTACTGGTGTAAGAATATATGGGAAAAAAAGAAAAACAGCACTGTCTGGAACTAGATTTCAAATACAGGCTTGACAAGCTACAACTCATCCATGAAAATAAATGCAAACAGTATTAAGGAATCTGAACTCTATCGTGTAGGCTAAAGTTGGGGTGAGGATATCATTTAGAACTTAAACAGAGACAACTTTCCAAAAAATAGATCTTACTCCATATCTGTTTCCATGTCATCCTATACTTGTTTCTCTACATTATTAACTTTTAAATTTTAACGATACACTCCTCTGAATAGCCACTAGACTGTTAGCTTTTTGAGGGTGGGGACTGAGCCTTATTAACTTTTACACCAGCACGTGGCATGGTGCGTTCTACAATGTCTCAATTAGTGTTAGAATGAGTGATTGGGTTTTGATTTCAGAAAACTGTCATGGCAGCTTGTAACCTAGATTGAAGTGGGAAAAAAATTGGAAGCAAAAAGAACATTTGTAATTACTACTCTTTAGGAAGTGCTGGCCTGATTTAAGCCTGGGGAAGGGCAGTTGGAAAGAAGGCAATGGATTTGAGTGTTTCAGTAAGTAAAATCAAGATTGATTGGTGACTAGGTAAAAAGGTAGGCAGGGGAGAGTTTAAAAAAATGAGATTTATGCCTGTGTTTCTATACATGATTATGTGAGTGGGATGTAATTAATCAGAGTCAGGGATGCAGAGGAAGAAGCAAGTTTGGAGAATAGTAATGATGACTTTCAACATTAATGGGTTTATGTCTTCTTTCCAGGAGTACACAAGTATTCATGGCCTGGGTAGCATTTCTGCCTCACCACACACTATAGAGTATCTCCAACAGGACTAAAGTAGTTTTTGCATTAACTTCTTATCCTTTCTTCTTTTCAAAGTCATTCTTTCATAATTAAGTAGTACATTATTCTTTCAGGTTGAGTTATTTTCCTTGCCAAATATATTTTCCTAGAGCAAGTCCTTTTGAGTTATTTATATAAAATGTGTTTAGCTTTGTTGTCATGACTGAAAATAACTTTTGTTCTCAACCTTCTTTGTAGTTTCCAAGAGAAAATGTACTGCTAAATTCCAGAGAGTGCATGAGTCAATTACCTTGGGTGGGCCTTGATTTATCAACTGAGATGCCACATACAGCCTTCACTGCTATCTTCTGAGTGTCTTATTTCTAGTGCAGTCGTACAAAGAAAAAGCCAGAGATATGAGAGGGAGACATATTTATGTTTAAATCCCAGTATCACAGAATTCATTCACTCTCTATGAGCCACAGTTGCTCTAAAATACTTTCCTCATCATGTTGCTGCAAAGAAAAAAAATGAAATAATGTAAAAGGAAGTCACAGTACATATTTCCATTGCAGTGTATTTGCTTATACTGCTTATGTTCATGTTCACATTTTTTTCTTGTAAAAATAACATGTGGAATTTGTCACCAACTATGAAGAGGAAACAGAGAGCCACTAAAATAAAAAGATTGAAAATTTATGATATTTGTTTGTTTTGTCTTGCTCTGTTGTCCAAGTTGGGGTGCACAGTGTTACAATCATAGCTCACTGCAACTTCCAACTCCTGAGCTCAAGCAATCTTCACACCTCAGCCTTCTGAGCTAGGACTATAGGTGCATACCACCATTCGTGGCTAGTTTTTAAAAATAAAAAAATTTGTAGAAAAAGGGTCTGCTGTGTTGCACAGGCTGGTCTTGAACTCCTGAGCTCAAGCAATCCTCCTGCCTCAGCCTCTCAAGGAGCTAGGATTACAAGTATGAGCCACCATATCCAGCCTATATATTATTTTTTAATGTGTAGGTAATGCTAAGATTGTAACTTGTCAAATACATTTTATAAAAGTGTCAGAATTCAAAAATACTTCAACAGGCTGAAATAGTGAATTGGAACTAATAAGACATTTAATAGGGTAAAAAGTGGAGTTGACAGGTATTATAAGAAGCCTGGGGATCTTGAGTTGACTTCTCATCTAATTGAACCTCAATATGGCTTCCTTAAAAGAAAATTCAGTTCTAATCTGCCTTAATAGAGGTGAAGGGTCCAGAACAAAGAAGGTGACAGCCTGCCATTATAGTTGTCACTCATCAGATATCTTCCATGTAAAGGAAAAGAGAGAATTAGCACAAAGAATAGTTCAGTAACCAAATAGTATGTGAACAGTAGTAAAGGAATTATAGGAGCATAAGACAAATATCAGTTTCATCTTCTGTAAAATGAGATGGAGGTAAAAGATATGCTCCACTCTTTTGTTCCAGTTATCTGTTGCAGCATAACAAACTACCCCAAAACTTAGTTGAGTAGGACAACAGACATTCTATTATGCTCACAAATTCTTTGGGTCAGAATTCAGAAAAAGCACAGCAGGGACAGTTCTTCTCCATAATGTCGTAATGTCCGTGGATAACCAGAATAGGTCAGGCTGCCTCAAATGGCTGGGTGATAGGACAACCGGGCCAGGGAAGCCACTTCCAAGAAAGTTTCCATCTGAAGAGTTCTGGTGCCTTTTGCTGGGAAGGGAAAAGGACAGGCTCAGCTGTGCTGTCAGACATGGGAGCCCTGTGCATCACTCCAGCACGGTGGTCTCGGGGTAGCCAGCCTTCTAACATGGCAGCTCTGGGCTTTAAAAGCAAGTGCTCCATTGAAGAAGGCAGAAGCTTCACGGCCTTTTATGACCAGCCTTGGAAGTCAGAGTGTCACGTCTGCATACTATAGTGTTTGAAGCTCAGAAAGCGTACCCGGATTCCAGGGACAGGGACACAGTTCTCACCACATGTTTTAAAACTAACACGTGTTCTTTCCAACTCTAAAATGCTATTACTTTGTATCTTGAATCTAGGTAAAAACGGGGCAGATTTGGCTCCAAGTGAAAAAAAAAAAAAAAAGAGCTTACCTTGTATAGAGAATAGCTGAAAGGGGGATGGTGTAACTTACGAGAAAATTGCTCAGGATGTTGAAGAAGTGTGAAATTTAGAAGTTTATAAAGACCAAGATCTCATTTTCTGTGAATCTCAGGAGAATCAAAAAACTTGGAATTTGAGTTACTACTACTACTTGGTGGCAATATTCAAACAGAAAAATCACATGAGGTTGTTTTTAAAGTAATTTCCAGAGAAGGAACAAGAGGCCAAGTCAGAATGGCTCAGTATTCACAGATGTGTCATCATCAGACAGAATAGTGGTTCGTCACTAAACAGGGCCATGTGTTGTATACAAATCAAGTGTATTTTGAACTATTGTCCATAGGATTCATGATAGGGGACTGTATGTAATTCTGTGTGAAAATTCCTAAGAAATTATCATTTCTGACATAGAATGATGCCTAGTTCATTAACAAGGAAGCGAAAACTAAACTTTGGAGGCCATCCCATTCTCTTTAATGGAAGGGAGGCTGGGCAGGGGGAGCTAACTGATAAAGGCAGCATCCCTTACATGCAACTGTGAATTCATGGAGCTGGTCCTTTAGGACAGGATAATCTCTAAGAGAGAAAGAGAGAGTGCTAAGGGTTAGTGGTGAGAAGCAGAATCAGGTCTAAATGAGTTGTCAGTTCAATGTAGAACTGAGCTATGTATCCAGAGTTGACACATAAGATTAGAAGGTTAGAAAATCTGGACAGAATGAAGCAAAAATACTAAGTGGAAACTGAATAGAGTGGCTAAATACATACCTGAGGTTGAACTTTTAGATATTCCATGCATGTAGTCAGAAATGATTCATGAACTTACGTGACAGAGCCTGTGGAAGTAGGGTATGATAGAAATGAGCCTCATGGCTCTACCCAGACAAGGGAAATTATGAATAAAATGAGTTCCAGACCAAATATTTGTGAGAAGGGCAGCTGCTAATATTTCAAGCTGGCTTTGTTATGTGGATCCAGGACAGGGAAGTTAAAAGAGAAATCAGGATATTATGAGGGTACAAACATTTTGGTTACATATTATGACTTTGCTACAGAACTATACACACACAAATTAAGATAGTAAAGTTACATTATGTATATTTGCCAGAACAAAAAAAAAATAAAAAAATTTAAGATACTTTCAGTTCTGATAGGCAATTATCAAAAGCAATTTTAACTTTTCTTTTAATTACTTGTATTTGTAACTTTAACTTTTCCTTCCTATAAATCATTCTCCAGATAATGTCATTTTGAACCTTAACTATATCTGATGAAAATACAATTGTTATTGTTTGAAAGTTCAAGAATAATTTTGATGTAATGATTAGTTTATTGTCAATGTAATATCATTGTACTTCCTATGAACACCCACAATTATTTTTCAACTGTTACACATTTGAACTCTTGTTTAAAAGATGAAATTAAAAAAAAAAAAAAGGAGAAATCAGATCATTTGTGGTTATAAGGGACAGCTGCCTCTGGGATGGAGCAGCTGAAGGCTTGGAAAGGTGTTAGGGCATTTAGAACTAAGAAATACATTAGCCTGCCTCATATGTATCAAGGAAATTTGCTAGAAAGTTTTCATGTTAGCACATGGAGTTGTTATGAAAAACAAACAAGTCTGCATTTTCAAAGTAGAAAGAACAGTGTGTGTGTATATATATATATATATATATTTTAAAGCCTCAAATAAATATTGGTTAAATAAAATATCTTTCCAAAGTTGCTCCCTGTTCACTTCCTCAGTAGCTTTATCTTTTTTCAGCCATGTGTCCTTGATTACATGGGCTACTTGCATCTGGCTTTTATATTCTGGTTGCTATATTTAGATGTTTTAATTGACTCCTCTCACTAGGCAAGGTGTGTGACTCAATCATTACTCCCGATTAGCACATTGTTCATTGTAATTTGCTCTTCAGGGTTTAGTGACTTTGATAGGTTGGTTAAGTTTGCCTAACACAGACAAGCCTACACTGCCCAAATACTAACTATGTAAGAAGAAAAGCAAATTTATAATGTCTGTTTGTAAGAGTCTGGAGATTAGTTTACAAGTAATAACTAAGTATGATTTAAGTAATATAAGTAATTTATGAGTTTAAGCCCAATAAAATTGATATTCTTTTAACTGTGTGGCTTTGCAAAATACCCCTTTTTTTTCCACCCCTGTCTCTGAGGTTTCTTTTTTTGCTTGTTTTTGTGTTACTTATCAAAATACCTCAATTTAAGAAGAATTTTAACTGTCAAAAGGAGGTTAATCAATCTGTTAGTCTAAACTAATTAGTTTAATTAAAATTGGTTTTTAACTTATTCTTTGATAAAACTAATTTTTTTGAAAAAGGAGAAAATCTATAGATATTGATGCTTCAAAAATTTTTTTTACTACCTCAGAGACAGGCTAATGAGGTGAAACTACTTCTTTTAAATTATTTTTCAAATAACATAAATAAATATTAATTGAAAACATCTTAGAAAATGAGCATACGCATTCAGAAAATAAAAAAATAAAAATTACCTACAATTATTTTTATATAATACGAATTTCATATACTTTCCTTCAGATTATATGATTATATGCATGTATGTGTAAAACTCATATATATGCCACATATGCAATATCATGTGACTTTAAAAACATAATTTTAAATTAATTTAAGAAATTAGCTTTGCACCATAACACTATTATAGCCAGTGAGGTTTCCTTAGGTACGATTACTGACAATTGAAAACTTTTCCCAATACCTCGCCGTGACAACTTGAAATATAGTCAGTATTGGCAATTTTTGTCAGTCTTTATGGAGTCAAAAAAAAAAAAGAAAATGTTATATATAAAGCAAATAACTCATAATTGAACTCTTACAATTTTTCTGTTTTTATGAAGCACATCTTTGTTACTTTGGATACATTCTTAAGAGTAAACGTGGTTAAAATATATTGATTTGAGTCCAAGCTTTTCAATACTTTTTTCTTATATTTTCCCATTGAAATAGTAATAGTCAAAGGATGGTTATAATAGAGAAAAACCTACATTGTCACTAAAATCTCATGATAGATGCCATCTAAATGCCAGAAAAAATAAGGACATTCTATAAAACATAGAGAAAGACCAGGAGTAAAAATAATCAACTATCAACAATAGACTGTAAGTGGGAAATACAAAATTGTATTCACCCAGTAATATAATGCCCGGGTCTGAAGGTGACAACACCTCTACTCACAGTCCATTAGGTGAGAACTTAGGCACTTGGCTATGCCTAGTTGCAAGTGAAGCTGGGAGATACATTTTCTAGCTGCTCTGAGCAATATTGGGATCAGCCACAACTCTATTACTATGGGAGAAGGGAGAGTAAATTTTAGCGATCAATCAACAGTGCTGCCACACTGTGTAATTATTATTCACTCCAGAAAAAGATATTTTAATGACTACATTTTTGTTCTCTATAATTTAATTCCCCCTTTCTTTATCACATCGAGTATCTATAAAAGGCAAGTCTTTAGGAGACCAAGTAACGGTAAAAGACAAAATTTAGAAGACTTCATAGCTGTTGCAGTATAAAAATGCAGAGTAAATGGACTGTGGATTGGGCTGGCAACTTTTGACTATATTGGAGACTTCAAGATAAAAATGGCAAGTTCAGGACCTCAGAATTTGAGCTCAAGAGTCACAGAGAGAACTAAATAAATACTTATATTACAGCTGTGAAAAATGCCCTTGTCAACTTCATGGCTGACATGGCGAAAACCAAATCCAAAGCATGTTTACTGTTGCTTTCCTTTTAAATTAGGAGATTATCCGTCTCTCTATCTACCTACCTACCTACCTACTTACCTGTCTCCTAAAGATATTTCTTTTTTTTTTCAATTGGTCCCTTTGAATTCATCCTGATATTGTTAGATTGGTTAAATATTTTCTTAATTTTTTTCTGAAAATACTGGCTAGCAGTTTCTTAAGTTTTTTCTGTCCCCTGAATTAATTTACATATTTAATAATCTTTACTTTTTTTAATTTCATCTTTTTCTTTTTCATGCTGAAAGCTTTTGTCTAATGTCTATTCTTGTTTTTTTTATTGCTGTTTTTTACTCGAGCCTAAGAATAAGAAGGTAGAAAAGTGAGCAAAGTAGCACTTTAGAGGGACTTGATTCCTGATGCCTGACAGTCTTCACTTTGCGAGAATCTTGGAGACTTGGACATCTCGCTTGGTGTTCCTAACGGCCAGCAGAAGGGGCAGTTTAACCTTGGGTGCCTGAACAAATCCTAGACCATTTATTCAACTTGTAGAGCAAAAACTTCTAACTTTTATGTAGGAGAAAATGCCTGGCTATGGGCCATTGAGTATAGGAGATGGGAGGAAAATGGGCAATTGCATATATACTACATGGAGAATTTTTACTACCTTCGTGGTGGATTCTGTTTCTTGTCTCATATCTTTTCAACTTGCCCCTCCCAGTTCTGGGCTTCTTACTCTAAGCCACTCAATCTCCTTCAAACAGCGGGTCTAAGCACGGGTATGCTTCATGCTCCCCCAGTGCCCTCTTCTATCTGCTTTCCTTCTTCCACTAGTGTATTTAATATTTTTGATTTCTGATTCAGATCTTTTCACTCTTTATTACAATTTTAAGGGACTTTAAGAGGGTGAGGTGATTAGCTCTTAGATTAAGTCTGCCATCTTGAATCAACTGTATATTTGTTTACAAATGGAGTAATATACTGGATAATGTTTTAAAATTTTTTAGTTAGCTATCAAAAACATATTTCTATCATTATGTATTTTCTTATAACAATATTTTAATAATTATGTGAAATATTTTAAGGTGCACAAATTAATATACTTATTTGGAACAAATTATTTTTCCCATTTTAAATAGGGATCAATTCATTTCCTTGTAATTATGTCTTTGTCCCTGGCAATAATTAAACTCTTAGGAGAAATATCTAGAAGTTAAATTACTGAATGAATAAATATATCAATTCGAAAATTGATGTGTTGCCAAATTGTCATATAAAAATCTGTGACAATTTATATTTCTACCACGAGTGAGAAAGAATAATAAAACGTCCTCTGGGTTTTATTATTTTTAAGCTGGGACAATATATGGTAATTAAGTAGAGCATAGCATTGTTTAATTTGCTTTTCTTTGATGACTGCACAGATTGAAGACAGTTTCATATGTTTTATTAATCACTGGTAACTCGTGAACTTGAATTATCCATTCACACACTTTGCCCATATTTCTATTGGTTTGTTCTCATTTTTTCTAGTCAATTTGAAAGATAGGTGTCTGTATTAAAGATATCAACATTTTATTTTTATTTTGCTTACTTTTTTCCCTAATTTGTTATTTTCTTTTAATATTTTTCTTGGTTTTGATTTATTGATCTCAAGGTCATGTTGTAGAGAAAAATTTATCAAATTGTTCCTGCATTTTATCTCCAATAGGATCATGCATAAAAGTTTATCTATCCTCTAAATTATATAAGTAATCACTGTTATTTTCTTAGAGTTTTTTTTTAATTTGGTATTATTCAAATATCTCATTTTGAAAATATTTTGGTGGCACATGTGAGCAATTATCTAATAATTTTTTGACAAATATTTGGCCAAATGATCCCCAAACTATTTATGAAATAATACAGATTTTATGTGTTGACTTGAATTGCCAACTATATTATAAACATAAATATGGGGTGTAGGGATTGTTGGCAGTTACATTCTCTAGTCCATTTTAATCGTATCTTGAATGCATGTGTCTGTGTATGTGTGTGTGTATGTGTGTGTGTATTTTTCTTCATTCTAGAATGAGGCAACATTGGGGCATGCTCAGCTGGTTTCTTATTTTTTAACAGATATAACAGATATGGCAAATGGGGGACAATCCTTGGTATAGGTCACTGTCCACCTCATATGGTGACTGGATACTTTTTTCAGATATATAACAGGAGAATGTGTATAACACCTGATCAATTTCAGTATCTAAAGGTTTCATTTAGTCCTCTTTTATCCCAACTCCCTAATTTTCTGATACATTGAACATACGGATTTTGGGAAAACTAAAACATTTAGGAAATGTTCTCAAGATTACTCTGAAACTCTTAAGAAAAAAAGAACTCTCAGTTTCCTTGATAGGATGGTGCCAAGAAGTTGGAGGGTGGTCACTTCCAGGTTTCAAGTTGGTTTCCTCTGCATTTATAAATCAGAGGAAAGAATGTGAGGAAATTATAAATGAAATTGCTACATTATTTTCTCAGTCCCTTATTTCTTGAAGTCAGTTTGGGCTATGATACGATTTGAAACATAGATTATTTCATTTATTAGTTTTTAGCCCAGGTCCACCTTATTCATGTACTTCCTCCTAGGTGCCATTATTGAATAATCAGACTTAGTTTATTAGACTTCATTTTAGTATCAGTTTTCTTCACTTTTTATCCCCCCAACAACTTCTTTTGGTGTTATAATGAGAATTTGAGTGAAATTACATTAAAGTTCATTCACTTTTTGTGATTTTTGAGCTACTATTCTACAGTTCTTGATTCTCTTCTTGAGAATTGATTAACATTAAATGCACAATGGAATAGTGTTTGGTATGTCACACAAATTTGATCTTACGTACTTTCAATGTTTAACAAATCTGTCTTAGATAAGAAAAAGAAATCTATATTGACAAGCTAATGTAGAACATAAAATAATAATTATTATAGGTCTTTTGTTCAATTCCGAGCTTTTGAAATTGGTCAAAACAGGGTTCAAATCCTGTCTTGATCCCTTATTATCCCTTTATCCCTTATACTGATCTCACTTTTAGAAAGTCTTTTAATCCTTCTGGGTTTTACATTCCTTACCCATGAGGATTTGGTGAGATCCAGGCTAGACTCTGAGAAAGTGTCCAACAAGTGGGAGATAATTGTTTTGTTATTGTTATTAGCTTTCCTTTAAATGTCCCTTTATTTAAAGTGGCGCTACTCAAAATGAAATCTCTGGACCAGCAGCAAGAGCATCATCTGAGAATTTGTAAGAATGCATATATGCTAGCTCCAACCTGAACCACTAAATAGGAAATTGTAGAGGTAGAGCACAGCAAATCCATGATTTAATAAACTTTCCAGATGATTGAAATGCATGCTTAAGTTTGAGATCTGCTGAATTATATCATACAATTGTTAATATGTGATTTTCAATAAATCTTTTTAGTGAACCAAAAATTAAACACAGCTAAATATAATCATGGTAGCCCCACATGACAAAATAGTTATATGTACAAAACATTCTTTCTTAATTGCCTTATGGATAAAATGGATATGTTATTAATACATCCCAGGATAAGCTACTGATTGACAGACAAGCATTTTGCTAAACATTGAAATGCTAATGGTCAACCATGAACCCAGTAACACTGCATTGCTTTACAGAAATAAGGTCTCCCCTACTTGTTTCTTTTCTAACCTTATTTCAAATATAGGCCATGTTGCTCTCTCTTCGATCTTTTTCATTTTGAAAGAAACACATATTTTCATTAAATTTTTTGACCATGAGTCAGAAAATCTCCTGGCCTACACCTAGGAGTAGTTATCCCCACATGAAGGGAGTTGAGATGACTCTGACCTATAACACTTTGCTTAGGAAACTGCCTTCCCAGAAACTTAATGTATGAATTCTATGATTTCCATTTTCCTGCATTATAGGTATCAGCTCAAGCTGGCAACTGCAGTCTTTGAGGTCAGCAGACAGTATTAATAGACACAGAGTTAGTGTTGCAGCTGTGTTAATGTAAAGTTTGAACCCACTGATTTGAAAAAAATAACGACAAAATGTATGTGAAATTTTTTATAGCTCCTCACAGTGTGAAATTTTACTCAGATTTTCAAAACTGACTTCCTCCTCTACCCAACTCCCATTCCCACTGGGTTTTTTAATTCACATTTAAAAAATTGCAAGAATTTATTGTTAATCCTTTATAAACATTTCTCTTACTTTTTAAAGACATTCACATAGTGGTGCCTTTTGAAATATTATCAGATATAGAGTTCCCTTTGGGGGACCATAAAGTTTAAAAAATTTACTTTTTTTTCCTTAAGGTAATACGTTGGTTTATCTTTCACTTTCTAAATGCCTTAATTTGATTCCCAAGAAGTAAGCATTTTTGTGCATTGTCAAATATCCTATGAGAACCTACTTATTTTAATACTGTTAGAATAGTTTTCAGTATTCCTAAAGGGTTTAAATTTTAAAGATTTCTTTTAGTGACTGTTTCAAAACTTCTGTTTCTTTTTGGAATACAGAGATAGCAACTATCTGTGGAAGGTGCTTGAGTTTTTATGATTAGAGATTAGTTTTAACCCCCCAAACCATATCCATTTAGCTTTTAACGAAAATCTGATCTGATGAAAAGGAAACAAATAGATTAAATGAAGAATATAGTTCAACAGCAAGTCATTTTACCTTCTAAAATTTTATGCCCTTTACAGACTTCAGGTGACAGGCACAGAAACCAGCAGGGAAGCGATGCAAGAATGGCTTTGGAACTAAAAGAGAAATAATTGCCTCACTATGTGCTGCCTGCATATCTTTGAGCACGCCACCTGACTTCTGTGAGGCTTACTTCCTAACTGCAGAGTACAGATGCAGCACCTACTTCATATGGTTAATTCAAAATGAAACGCAAATAAGACAATATATTCAAAGCATCGAGTGCCATGCTTGGTGCATATGAAGTCAACAAACGTATTTGCGTTCCTTTCCCCTAACACAGCAGTTCTCATCGTGGACGCGCATTAGAATCACCCAGTGGACTTTTGTAAATGAATTCTCTCAGCCCTACTGCCCAAGATTCCGATTAAATTGCTCTGGGCTAGATCCTGGGTGTCTGTAGTTTGTAAAGCTCCCCAGGCGATTCCAATGAGCAGGCAAGGTTCAAATTCTGTACAAAAGCCTCAATCCTCGAACTTTCATGAGCTTCAGAAATACCTGTGGAGATTTTTCAAATTTTATATGCCTTGCTTTTAACCTTGGAAGACTCTGATTCAATAGAAAGGGACAAATTACATTAGGAGTCTCAGGACGATATTTTGATGTCCCTGTTTTAGACTGTCTAAAAGTGTAGAGATGCTCACATCGCCTTACTTCTGCCTTAGTTTCCTGATGTCTTCTGAGTGACACTCCCACATTTTCTCATTTGATAACAATTCTGTGGAGTAGATATGGTAAAAATTGCACCCCCACTTGACAGACGAAAATACTTGAGTTTAGAAAAACAAAATTGCCTTACTGTTCACACTCAGTAGGTGACAAAAGTAAGACTCCCATTTTGGTTGTGTATGATAATAATTTACCAAGGGCATACTATAGCTGGGCGTTATGGTAAGAGGCTTATGCATTAATTTTTTAATGCCAACTGACTTATGCAGCTACTATTACTTTACTCCCTCTTTATATAATAAGCAAGAAAACTAGAGCTTAACAGTGGAGAGTAACTTGCTTGAGGCCAGGCAACTACTAAATGCCAAAACTATGATTCGTAGCGACTCCCTCTGGCCCCAGCATCTTTGCATCAAGCCACCCACCCTTCACCGTCCCCTCCTGGAGTGCCAGGGCCATCTCCACCCTTTCCCACTGCTCTGCTAGCCTCAATGTTATCACCAGACACCCTCTACACAGTGTTTTCCAGTACTCTAATTCCTAGCAAAAGTAATAGGGAAAAATATGTTCATTATTTTCATTTTCATAAACTATCTGACTCTGACTTTTAGCTCTGGGACTTAAAAACTCAAATAAACTCCCTTCCCAAATCAATTGGAACATTCGTATTGCTACTGATACTCCAATCCAAATTTTAGTGCTAGGAACTGATATTTTGAAATTTTTTGGTTCGTGTAAATTTGGAAAACTCCAAAGTTAGGGCTGGTTTTTAGGTTTTGCTTAATGTAGTAAGAGATGAAGCAATGTCACTAGGACCCGGCTTTGTCCATCTCTTAATCACGGCACCTCTCTTCCTTAGTATGCTGGCTTCATTCTCAGAGAGATTAAGCATTTATGATTGTATTACTGAAAAGGTTGTGCTCTACAGTCAAGAGAGCAAAGGAGAAAACCTGCTCCCCTTAACTCCAACAATTATCCTCAAAGTTAGTGTCAGTACTTACGATTGGTCAGACGCCCATCCTTGAAACGGCGCTTACTGGCCAAGGCAAAGCAAGCCTGTGCGTGAGTCACACCACTTCTCAGAGGTTGGGTGTGGAGTCTGTTTCCTGGGAATCCTGGGAACCAAAACTAGAAAAGAAATATATTTCCCAAATCAAAATTGAGCTGTTGATGGAAAAAGGTGGTATTTCCCTACATGTCCTAGGCTGGAAGTTATTTATTATGTTTATTACTTTTATCTCTTATTTATATAAGTCTTTCTATTTCAAAGTTGTATTTTTATATGCATTCACTTATTTCTGCTATTCTTAACTTTATTCCTAATAAGATTTACAACCTATATGTTTCTTGCCAACATATACCAATATTCAGAATGAACTCATCAAAGATTTAAATGTGGGATGGACAAGGTTCACTGACCATCAGGGGAATTGTAGGCATGGTTGCCTGGCAGGAAAATTATTAATATGTTAAACCCGACTTTCCTTTGCATACTTAATAAGCTGATTTTGCCATAACTACCTTAATATATGTGTCACATCCAGAAGGCACACATGTTGGCCTGTAATGATTATTAACTTGGCTTGGAGACCTCAACCTCCAAAGATCAGAGTCCTTTGATCCAAATGTGTTGCTAAGCCAAACCAAGCCTATAGGGAAGATCAAAAATTATGCAGTGTAATTTCTGCTATTTTTCTCCTGATTACCAGGGACTTGCCCTTGCTAGGGGCCCTCATAGGAAAGGTGAAGAGGTGTTGAAAGAAAAGGGCTATGTCAGGAGCCGGCTGAAAACTGGTCAATTCATCCAACACATTTTGCCTTTTTATTCATAATAGAAGAGTAATTGTTTTGATGAGACTATGACTAAAGTGATAATATTTTAACTTTTGAAGCACTCAGGACCTATATTTAAAAAGTAATATTTTAAAATTCATTGATAGTGTTATTTATGAAGATAAAAGAATAGACATTTGGAGAATCTCAAAATCTATTGTTCACAATTATGTCACCCTATTTGGTGTTCGCTTGTTTAAAACTTCGAATAATAAATATAATTACAGAGACTGTAAAGAAATGTGTTGAAAACAATATTATGATCTTCCAAAAAACTGTTTACACACCAAGTTACTATTTTATAATTCTGTAATTTTTTTAAACTAAGGGGAAACAAGTTTTTTCTTCAACATAGTACTTTTATAAATGTTCACAGCATGTTCAGTCTTCTCTAATACCGTAATTAATGAAAACAATTGATTCCTATTCATATAAAGCTTTCAATTATTTCTTTTGTCATATGTACAAGTTTCTCTCATGAGAGAATCAGACTGAAAACTTTACTTCTGCAAGATTCCACAGAGGTTACCTCCTATTCTATTAATAGTCTAGTTGGAGATTTCCTCTCTATTCTTATTCTTTCCTTGCCTGTTTCCAAGCCTATGTTTATACTTAGAATAGTATAGAACTAAAATTAGCGCACAGTTAAAGGGAAAGAAGAAATAAAAATTGATGTTATGTTTATCCAGTAAAGCAAATGATTAGAGGTAAAAAAAAAATTGATGTTTTGACATTTCTATAGTATCATAAGATTCAATGCAAAGTGGTTTTATGCATTTTTACTAAATATTTATTTTATTTAGAGGAAAATGATGAGACTACTATTTCACTAATTCCTTTTACAGATGCTAAACATATGCTACTTGACAGGATGACAACTTCTGCCTAGGTGGACTTCTGCAGTTGTGTCAGACATGTCTATCTCATTTTGATACATTTATTACAAACTTTTACTTTCAACAACATGGGTGAAATTTTTCAAGTTTCTGTCCTGCAGAAGAAAAAATTCTTGTAATTGTTTGCTATTTCCATTGTTTATGATTATGAAATAACTGCTGCCTGATAGTGGATTAATTATTTCAAGAGAAAAAGGCATTGCTGGGATTATAGAATTTTAAATGTTAAAGGACATTTAGTAGTGTGTATATCAACCCCTTTATTTCAAAAATTGTATTAATTGCAATTCAAAGACCTAGACTTGCTCAAATTTGGAAAGCCAGGTCTTGCTTCAAAGGTGTTGCAAGCTAAGGAAATTATTCCCTTCTACAGGATTAATTCATGCTGTATCAATTATCTCACATTTTAATTATGTATAAAATCCCTTGAACAATGCAGGTAAGTAAGGTACAATGTGTGCTCCAGGGATGTTGGTGTTTTAATCATGTAAAGATAATGTGTTTAAATATTAGTAAGTACAATGTGATGTGTGTTTCTACAGAAGCAAAAGACATTTCAAAAAGAAATTAAGACAAAATATGAAAAAAATGACTTCTAATTGATAGGTCATGGAAAAATTTTCAGGGAAGATGGTGCTTGATCTGTATCTTGTAAGACAAATGTTTCCAGGTGTAAATAAATAAATATATACTCAAGATAAAGGAAATATCTATGCAAAGCTAAGATATTTAGCAAGCAGCAATCCTCTGACCAGAATGCTAGTTGTACAAAGAGAGGGAGAGCAGCAGCAGATGAGAATGAGGACAAGCAGATAGGAGAGATGAGGCTGGCTATAGATTTTTACATCTAGTCAGGGCCTCTTTTTTGAATATCATGATTGTTATGCATTTTCCTATTTATGTAATGGCTAAAGCACAGATTAAATATTAATAATACTCTGTGTATTATTTTCATCTCACCAACTTTCTTCTTATGAGCTAGCTATTCCTGATATATGCTGATGACAACAGCGGTCAACTATTAATAGAAAACCACAGATTCATCCATCTCTCTTTATCCAGCCAGAAAGCATTTGGGATGCAATAAAAGAAACAAAATTCCTCTTACGTGTTCCCTCTTAATCTACCTAGAAATGTGGTGCTCATATTTATCTTTCTAAATAAATACTCTGTTAGAATGATATGTCATTTAAATAGTATGTAGGTGATGTTTTATGTAGTAAAAATCAATAAGATGTTTTTTTCAGTGATATGGTTTATCTAATTTCTGAGGGCAATGAGAACTCTTCATTGTAAAAACCAAGCAACAGAAAAGATGTATGTATGTCCCTAATCTCCAATATCCCAAGGAATTGTATTTGTTAAATGAGTTAGAGCCCTATATATCATTGGCTTGGTCAGTTTTGTGGACACAGGGCCCGGTTACTACAGTGAGAAAACAATATGAACAGATGGGTGATCAAAAATGAATCCAATGTCCTCACAAATATTCTCTGGTGAAAATAGTACTTGAAAAATAACAATTTGGTTAATGTAAATACAAAGTAAGGGAATTTTGATGCCATGTGTATGAGTTCCAGAGGATTACCAATGTTCAACATACATGATAATAAAGAGGGTGAGAGAAGGTAAGTGTAAGTTTAAATACATAGGCTGAGTGTGTTAAGAAAATGCTTTTTTGATTAGGATGGGATTTACCTTCAGTCGAATCTCAGCTCTGGTACAAATAGCTATTTACAATGTTCTCATCTAGTAGATAATAACAAAACAATTACCTCACAAGTTTTATGAGGATTGGATGAATTTACACACTTAAATATTCAGCACATTTTATTGCTCAAGAAGGTTTAATTCACTTTTCCCTTCTATACTTTGTTGGCATTTCTGAAGCAATAGAGATTAAATATAATTCAATTGAAGACACTGAAAATATCTTTGGGGCTATATTAATATAGAGAATAGTTTGGAAGAAACACTATATAGGAACATTTCCCACAAGAGTGATAATACAAAGATGACTCTAGAGAAAATAATAGCTATTTTAAACAATTATTTTTCCTGAATAGTTTGTAAATGGTAGTTTCGTGTGTGTGTGTGTGTGTAGCTTTATTTTGAGAAGATGAAAGAATCTTTTTCTTTTTTCTTCTATAATAAAAGTGACCTACTCTGGTACTTATGCAAACATTATAAGACTGTTGATCCTTTTATAACATGAATTTAAACATACTGAAATTCCAAATGATATAAATATTAATTATTTTACAAATTGAGCACAGTTAAAAAAACATGTCAAACTCACTAATTTGAGTTGAAGTTTTAGAAAATAAAGTATATAAGACAAATAAGTAGTAAAAGGTAATTCATTTAATTTGGTACAGAAATATACTAAGCAGAGCCAGAGTGATAATGATTTATCAGATAGATAATCTGTATATATGCTATATATATTTTGTAAATATATTAGCACACATTATAGGACATCATTCCAATAATATTTCTATTAAAGAGAGAAAGCATTTCCCACCATTTTGTTCTTATGCTTATGGATTTCCTGTTACTTCCCATGAATGTATTTGAGGTCAGAGGGATGGACATTGATACATTCATCTATGTACCGTAACTGCTCCTTTTGCAAAGTAGAAAAACAGTATATTCACGTGATGCTATGGATCATATTCTCCCTTTTAAGCCAATTCAGAATTCCCTGTGCTACCTTCTGGATGTGGGAGAGGGTATTTAGGAATAAAGTGTATCCCAAAGAAAAAATAAGAATGAAACACAGTATTTCAAACCAAACCAATTCCTTCATGGTTTGTGACAGAGAAATATATTTTGTTGGCACTAATACAGATAAATTAACAATGACACTAAGATACACTATTTCCAGCACACTGTTGCATAAATGGATTTTTGTATCATTTATGCAAATTGCTATATATTCAGCTGAACCATTAAATCACTTCATTTCAAAATATCTATTCAATTGAACTAATGAAGTTGTACAACATTGTCAAATAATAACAGGCTACAGAGACAGCTGTCAATATTATTCCACTCTGATTCCTTTTTCACTTATAAGCATTCTCACTGATATTTAGGTGAATGGAAACAATGGCAGACCAATTTTTCACAACATCTGAATTTGGGAAATAAGTATAGAAAAGTGAATGATAATTTTGATTAAAATCTCTCTAGAGTTACATGATAATTTAGTTTTCTAATTCTCCAATTCTCTCTTCCTCTTCCCTCTTTCAGCCAAAGCAAAACCGGCTTTTATTCCTGATATACTCTCTTAATAATCTCCCATTCTTCCCTTCCCCTGGCTTTGAAGCCTAGTGATATCCCTCATCCTTTATTCTTCATGTCCTATGACAACTATATCACCTGGTTTTGTCAGTTTCTCTTTTTCAATCTTCCACAATTATCCTTCCTTCTTATTCCTATTTACCAACAGATTTCAAATTTAAACACTTCATTCGTGGATATGTAGACTATTGTATTAAGTAATATTGCTGAACACTTCCCTACCATCAGTTTCTCAGCCATTCTTTCTGGCACCCTGGGACCTCAAGCATTGCCTTGATTGTGACCTTTTCCTGCTACAAATTTTTCAGTGACTTTCAAATGACTGCCTGATCATTTCATATTTAAGATGAATAAAACTATGACCCTTTTGCAGTTAAGTTACTAGCTTATATCTCACCTTTCCAAAAGCCTAGGCAAACTGTTACATTCACTATTCTATGAAGATATCATTTCACCTTTGTTCTTGCCATATCTTCTGTCAAGAATATCCCACCCATAGCCTTTACCTATGAAAACCCAACTTATAAGAACCTTTCCATTAGCAATCTTTTCATTTGTCTTTAACAACTTTATTGTGAAGGAGCTCGGGGAATTTCACCTCAAAATATGACCCCTTGGTATAGAGTAATTTGAATTAAAGACCTTTGGAGATCAACAGGTATTGGCTGGAGCTTTCCCTCTATCTTCATTAAAAACCAGATGGACCCATCAAGAAAAACAATTGTCTTTCCTTTCCCTGCCCCTTATTCCAATATATTACTGTGAAGAAGATAAAAAATGCAACCAGTCCTTGCATAGCCCATTTTAAAGATACTACTTGTCTCTCAGGTTAATTTAATTTCCAAAGAAAATTAAAGTCAATCTTACAAGTCACTCTTTCCCCCCTCATCCATTCATTCTCACAAGTATCTATTGATCCTCCCTGGTAACCATTTATTGCCCCTCAACAGAATTGCCTATATTCCTCATCTACCCTCCCCTCTAAAATGAGAATATATAAATTTCTGGATCCCATTGGGATATTGGGTAATCACTCTGTGATTTTCCAATATTCATGATAAATACTCTTATTGATATGCCTTACTGTGAGTTGATCTTTTAGCAAACCTTCTGGGGGTAAAGGGGAAGTTTTCCTTCTCCCCCACAGCTCCATTCCAATACTTAGCTGTTTTGTATTCCACTAATTATGTATGTTGTTTACTGTCACTCTGAGGATAGAACTAAGGTGTTGATTTTGTCTTTTACATAGTATGTTTACAACCATTACGTACTATACCTTCATACAAATATACAAATGACTATCTCATATATAATATATATATATATATAATGTGTGTGCATATATACACATAGGCATGCATGCACACACACACACACACATCCCCATACACACGTACATACACATCTCTAATCACCTCTTGTACTTACTATCCACGCTTACAAGAACCTTGGGCTTAAGGCGGAAATCCTATAATGTTCATCTTGTTAGAATATGAAATCCCTCATTAACTCAGAGTATTAAATGAAACAGTTGAGTTAGTATCCAAATCTTCAAATAACCAGTTGAATATATGTATGATTAGGGACTTTATCATTTTGTTCTTAATTATATGGTTCATTATACCAAACTGTGTGCTTAATTTCAAAACTAGTTTTGCCCTTAGATTTTTTTGGTTCTTGCCATCTGGTTTTATGTGCCTTCCCTTAAAAAATAAGAACTCTATTCTAAATGTCTACCTTGTAGCAAAAATAAATAAATAAATTACCACTAGAAATAAGAGGATGACGAACTTTGCCCCAATAAAGAGGACAGATTTTAAATAAAAATGACATACACACAATATGCTAGTGCCTTCACTGAATGAGAATTTGCTGAGGGTATTTTTCAGGACCACTGTGCAAAGCTATCAGTTAACCTATCCTATCCATAGAACTGAGGTCACCTAAAGACAGCAAAACATTTTTTCTATAATTTATATGTCATTCTGATAAGACAACTACCCCATAAGCAAACAGCTCAAGAAAATTAACTAGTAATCAAAGCATACATTTATAAATTCGCTTTGGTCACTTCGAATGGCTCCCTGGCATTAATTTCTTATTTAAGTTGATGTTTTGAGTTCATTTGTTTAAATACACTTCCTCTCAATTTTTCATTAAATTTCTTAAGGAAATAGGGGGAAGGGAATGCCTGTCACAACATCAGAAATCAGGGAAGGCTGGCATCACCAAGTTGAAAATTTTCTATAAGAAACGTCATGAAACCAGACTGAGGGAAATAATTCCTACAAAAGTAAAGAAAGTAAAAGACTTCCTGAGAGATTAGTAAGCACCACGGTATCCAGCAAGACCCCCTCAGTCTTGCGTGAAAGGGCAGGATATTAGGCAGTGAGGTGGTTGGGCAAGTGAAAGACAGGAAACTCAGTTGTGGAGCTTGGAACAATGACAACAACAAAGAAACATGTCCTTCTTGCATGTCTGGTGTTACGGAGTGTGGTTTTGTATTTAATAGTAGCAGACACATCTCCTCTATGCTTGAACTCCATCTGACAGAGTCTGAACACAAATGGGCTTCCCTTCCCTGGGCTCAGTGCTCTACAGGTCTACGGTGCTGCTGTCCTTCTTTGTTACTTGCCATGGTGGGCGCCATATTTTTGGAATTATATGTATCTTCTTTCTCACCTTTCCCCTTTGTTTTACTAGAGCATAGCCTTAAAAAATTTCCTATGAAGTCCTTAGAAGGTATTTTCCCTCTATTCTTATCTGTCTGAATGTCTTTACAATTTATTGGCCCAGTATGAAATTGCACGTAGAAATAATGTGCTCTCAAGCCTTGAAAGCTTGATTCTAATTCTTCTAGTGCACATTGTGCTGCTGGTAAGAAAGTAATAATCCCTGTCTGATTCTAGTCTCTTGTGGCAAAACGCTTTATTTTCCCCACACTTCTTTCAGAAAATTTTTCTCTCATTTAGATTTTTTTCTTTATCTCTAATGTTCACAGTGATGTGTCCAGCTGTTTGCCTTTTTCATTCATTATGCTAAACACTCAGTGGCCCCTTTGAATCTTAAGATTATGTCCTTTTCCTACAGGAAATTTCTTCTATTTTAGCTTTTATAATTTCCCTACTCACTGCTATCTCTATTCAATTCTTTTTGTAATTCATTAGTGTCAAGTTAGACCTCCTGGATTGATTTTTACTTTATCTCGTTTTCTCTCTTATTCTCTGCCCTTTCTTCTTGCTAAACTACATACATAATTTCTTCAACTTTATCTTCTGAACGTTTTGTTGAATATTTATTTTATAATCATATTTCAATTTCCAACAGCTCTTCTTTGTTCTTTTATTGCTCAACATCCTTTTGATTCTCTGAGGATACTAATTAAAGGGTCTTAATGTTTATTTTTAAATTTCTTTTCAATTTTCTGAATTTCTTTTCTACATGCTCTAAGCTTTACTTTTTTTCCTTTTTTATTTTATTTTTTACTTAAAAGTTTTCTTAAAATATATGGAGTTTCAGGTATGCCAATTAATATTTAAGATTTAGCACATGTAAAAAATATTTTAGAACTTTAACTATAAAAATGAGACATGTCTTGTAGAAAATTTTTCCTTAGAGTGGTGTATCAATAAGGGTTCCACCACAGAAACCAAACCAGAGAGAGATTGAGAGAGAAAGTGTGTGTGTGTGTGTGTGTGAGAGAGAGAGAGAGAGAGAGAGAGAGAGAGAGAGAGAGAGAGAGAGAGATTGCAAAGAATTGGCTTATATAATTGTTGAGAGTAGCTATACAAATCTGAAATCTGTAAGAGAGGTCATTCAGAACTATAAGCTAGAAACTCTCAAGCAAGAAATGAAGTTGTGGTCCATAGGTAGAATTTTTTCTTCCTCAGGGATACCTCAGTTCTGCTTTTAAAAATGTTAAACTGATTGAACCAGGCCTGCTCAGGTTATCAAAGATAATTTCCTTTCCTCAAAATCAACATATTATAACATACAATCAGTATATATTAATCACATCTACAAAATGCCTTCACAGCAATGCCTACATTTATGGTTGATTGACTAAAACTGGGAGTGTAGCCTAGCTAAATTATCACATACAACTGACTATCCCAGGCAATCAGACAGGATGTCTACCTCTTATGCTGTAAAGGGGCAGAGAAGACATCTACAAACATGGTAATGACTAAGAACATGGACTCGAGAGCCAGACTATCTAGGTTCAAATTCTAGTTCTTCTAATTATTGGTTGCAATATGTAACTTCTCTGTGTTTCTATTTCCTGAACTGCAGAGTGGGAATAATAATAATACCTACCTTAGAAGTATACGTGAAGATAAGTTTTAACATATATAAAGCATTAGGACAGTCACATGGTAAGCACTAGCTGAGAGTTTGCTGTTTTCACCAATGCTATTATTATTGATACTGGCTTCTGAGAATTCTTTGGATAGTAAGGGGGAGAGTAAAATGAAGGAATCAGCTGTTCCATATACAAATTCTCAATTATCATGCCTCAGTATTAACAATGTTTTCGTAGTCCAAGTCATTCTGATATTTTTGAAGTAAAACTAACTTCCTCCTCTATTAGCAACTTCACAAGTATCTTAAGTACCAGAGTCTCTGGTTATTTCTCCACTCCACTGTAAATTTTCCATCTTTCAGAAATGTGTTTATATTTCTTATTTGAAGACAGCCCATCTTGGTTAACTTTGTTATTGTCTGTTTATCTATGTCTTAGAGATAAGAAAAACCAACCCAAGTGTTTGTTTTTCCTAATCTCACTCACTCAACATTTGATGCAACACTTCTGGCACTAGGGGTGTGTTTTTTTTTTTTCCTCACACACCAAGCAATTCTCTGGTGGACACTAACTGGGTATACTATAATTCAACTCAATTCTGAAGCTATCAACCTGGAGATAGCATCAGATTCCACAGATTAAGGGCTCAGTCCCATAAGACTTGCCCCATTTCAGATGTCAATCGCAAGTCCTAGTTTATGACCTGTGCTTCTGACCAATCAGCTATAAATTGTGGTTCCCATGAGCCCATTTTTGGATTAGATTAATTTTCTAAGATAACTCACAGAGCTCAAGGCAACACTTATATTTATTAGTTTATTATAGAGGGCATTAAAAAGGATACCTATGAACAGCCAGATGGAAGAGATGCATATGGCCAGTTATAAGAGAAGGGGCACAGATATCCATGCCCTGCGCATGCCACCCTCCAGGAACCTCCATATGTTCAGCTATCTGAAGCTCCCTGGACCCTGTCCTTTGGGGTTTTTATGGTGGCTTTATTATTATGCATAGGCATGATTGATACAAAAAAGTAATTCTCACTTAAGAGATTTCAACAGTTTTAGGAGTGAGTGCCAGGAAATGTGGGCAATACCAAATATTAGAACAATAGATTCTCCTAGCACCCCTATCTAGAAAGATATTAGTTAGGAGCTCTGTCTTAAGGACCAGGGATGAAGACCAAATATATATTTCACAATATCATACTATGTTTTATTTCTTTTGCATTATTTTAATACAATCATAGGGTGAGCTAACACAAAGGATCAAATTGTCACATCAGACTCACTGGAATCAGAGTTTACCCAGTAATAATCTTCACTTATAACCTAGAATATGAGCAATGGAGAGGCCCAGACAAAGCAGAGAGGAGGCTGGGATATCACAAGAGCTCCCAATTTTTTTGTTGCCACATCAGACACATGCTCTCTCTGTCTCATAATAATACATCATGTTTTACAGGGTTCCTCACAACCAGGGAGCATTTAAGTTATGAAATGTCTCCATTTTGTAGTCCAACATTATATTGCAAATTCGGCATTCTTAAGGGAAATACGGCTCATAAATTCTTTCTCTATTTACTATAGGTAATCTGTTTTGCCAATGACATCCTGCTAAGGGCATTCTGTAAATAAGATTTCTCCTAGCAAATATAATTGAGTCACTTGGAGATCCAGTTGATCAGGAGATATAAAGGAAAATAAAAATGTCAAGACTAACATTCTCCCAACTCCTTATGCAGAAGGAGGAGGAATCATGCAACATCCCCTTACTAACATTAAACATCAGCCAGATCCACTCAGAAAGATAAAGGCTTGAGATACCTGTGAAGGACTGCTCCTGTAGATCATTCATAAGGAAATTCTTTATTGGCTTCCCACAAACAAGGACATACAAATTGTAACTGTGAGTCTGCAGGCTAAGTCTAGTTGGTAAAACTAAGGTCTGTTCAATTCCACCCTAATAATGTTGATTACAGGTTTATCTTCCCAGGTGCAGAACAGAATCAACACAAGATCAAACATTCTTCCACCCACCTGGGAACATCTGCATAATTGATGCTTCTTTCACTCCTTTTCTCTCTTCTAACATTCACCTTATGTTATATAAAATATTTCTTGGGTCTCACAAGAATGCAACCATGCTGTCTCACTACTCACTCCCCTCCTTTTTACTTTTTTCTGTATTAAAGAAAGAAGCTAAACCTGAATTCTCAAATCCCACATTGGAAAAATAGCCACAGACTTTTCTGTGGTTTGTGTTTTTCCTGGGCACGTCCTCGACTTCGGTTTAATAATTCTCCATTGACGGAGATCTTTGCCTTAGTCACTTATATTGGGTTGACAGAGATTAGACTGAATCACCTGTCTTCTTTTCTTTCCCTAAATAAAGTATAGGCAAATAGTATCAAAATACATGATTACAAAAATTATTTAGCATTATGACATGAACAAATATAATTTATCATATCATCTTGTCAGTGTAGAAATCTTTTCAGTTCAACTGGATCCATTTAAAAACAAAGAAAATATAATACAAAATTATTTCCAAAATATTCTTTCTTTTTAGGAAAATATTAATAAAATTCTATTAGTTAATATGACAAAAAAGAACTATTTTATGTTACCCAGCAAATATCACCATTAACAACAAAATAGCACTGCCATTAAAATCAGCCACAAAAGAAAAATATTTTATTAAAAATATTTGACAATGCTGTGGAAATATAAGCCAATATAATTTTTGATACAAATAAATTATTTGGAATTTGAAATATACCACAATAGTTTTTATATGGTCTGCCAAATTCATTTAAAAACAAGAAGGTATATTGTTACTATATTAGGTAAAGGCTGTTAAATGTATACTAGTATACTGATGTAATCATACTTAGGTTGATCATGACTAAATTAGTCCTATTGGTTTGTCTTAAGTCTTTTTTATTTCTTTTTATCTTTATTATTTTCTTTTTAAGTTTCTATGGAGAGAAATGTACTTTTTTACTGTAGAGCTCTCTGAAGTTAGACAAATGCGTATAATCGGCTAACTATCACCACATTCAGCACATAGAGGAGTCTCATCATTCCCCCAATTCCCTAGTTCTGTCTCTATGTAATTAACCTCTCCCATCACCCCAGTATTAACTATTGCTATGTTTTTGATACTTTTAGTTGTGTCTTTCTGGAATGTCATATCAATGAAATCATAAATATGTAGCTTTTTGAGTCTGACTTCTTTCACTTGGTATATAAGGCATTTAATATCCATCAATGTTGTATGTTTCTTTTTATTAGTGACTGGCATTCCATTGTACAGACATATCACAGTTTGTTTATCCATTCTTAAGGTTAGGGCTTTTTGTAAGTTTTTTTTTTTTTTTTTTTTTTACTTTTTGAGATTATGAGCAGAGCTACTGTTAACATTTGCATTAAGTTTTTTTAATGTAAATATAACTTCTCATTTCTCTTTGGTAAATATTTAAATGTGGAATGGCTGAAGTATATATTTAACTATACAAGTATATATTTAACTTTGTAAGGAGCTGTCAAATAGTTTTTCAAAGTGGCTGTACCATTTTGTATTTCCACCAATAATATATGAGTGTTGCAAAAATGCTCTGCATCCTTGGTATTGTCAGTTCTTTGTTTTGCTTTATTTTATTTAGCCATTCTAAGAGGTATGCTGTGATATCTCATTGTAATTTTAATTTGCATTTCCCTACTGATTAATTATTTGAGCATTTTTCCTTGGGCTAAATAGCCATCTTCATGTATTCTTTGGTGAAGTGTGTGTTCAAATCATTAGCCCATTTTTCAATTAGCTGTATTTTTTTATTATTGAGTTTGATGCAATTTGCATATATATTCTCTTTGTAGCTTGTTTTTCCTTCTCTTAACAGTGTCTTGAAAAAAAGAATATTTTTAATTTTGGAAACCTCTAATATTTCAATATTTTGTTTTAGGGGTCATGTTCAATTTTTTGGCTATATGGATTATGTTTTGGTTGTCATATCTATGAAATCTTTGCCTAACCTAAAGTCCCATAGATTTTCTTCTGTGTTTTTATCCATTAGTTTTATAACTTTAAGTTTTATATTTACATTTGTGATCCAATCTGAGTTTATTTTTGTTTAATGTTTGAGGTATGGGTCATAGTTCAATATTTTTGCTTAATGATGTACAATTGTTCCAGCATCATTTGTTTAAAAGCCTATCTTTTATCTTTGTAATTTTGCCAAACATCATCTGATATGCATATGAATCTAACTCTGTGCTTACTTCTCTCTTTCATTAATCTATGTGTCTATTCTTTCAAAAATACCAGTCTTGATTGCTATAGTTTTATAGTAAATCTTGAAATTTATAGTATTATTAGTATTCTGACTTTGTTGTTCTTGTTCAAAATTGTTTTAATTATTTTGTCTTTCCATATAAATTTTTAAATCAGCTTGTTGTTATCTATAAAATAGCTTGCTGGATTTTGATTGAATTTTGTTAAATGTATAGATTAAGGGGGAGAATTGATATTTTAACAATAGTGAGTGTTCCAATTCAGGAATACAGTATATCTCTCTATTCATTATATAAAAATATTACTTCATTTTTTCACCAATGTTTTATAATTTTCAGCATACATTGTCCATATTATGATAGCCTTAATGTTATTGCTACTCTATTGATAATGTGTTTCTATTTCAATTTCCAAGTAATCATTGTTTATACAGAGAAATACATTTGATTTTTGATTGTTGGCCTTACATACTATGACATAGCTTAACTCACTTTCTGGTTCTAGGAGCTTTTACCTAGACTCCTTCAGATTTTCTGTGTAGACAATCATGTTGTCTATGAATAGAGGGAGTTTTAGTCTTCTCTTTACAATCAGTACCTATTTATTTATTTATTTGCTTTCCTGCACTGGCTAAGAGCTTCATAAAGGGGTTGTAATAGAGGTAAAGGTCTGAAAAGGGGCAACTAAATGCTTTATTAGTTGTCTCCTTAAACCCCCCCACCACCCTTTTTGGGAATTAAAACCTGCAGTCCTTCCCAAGGCCAGAAAACAAAGGGGCAGAAAAATGTTTTTTGCTGTTTGTTTTCTTGTATCTTAAACCCCAGGAGATAGCTCAACAGAATTGTCCAAGCTTCACAAGATCTTTGTCACTGGAGATAAGGTCATTGAGAGAAACCACCAATTATAGTTAAACAACAAAAGCCCAAAGTCACAGCATATGATGCTGGTCATGTAGACCTGAGCCTAACCACTGCAAACCTCCCTTTTAAAAAGCCCTATTTTTCTGCTTAATGGCAGGATGGCAGCCTTTGAAACACTAATCAACTGCCCTCCTCATTTGCTGGCAAATTAATAAACTTCTCTTTCCTTTTCCTCAAACCACATGTCCTCTTTCTTTGTTCTCACTGATTCAGCGTCATGGACTTTTGGTAACAGTGTTGAGTAAGAGAATAAGAAAGTACTTCATTTCTCTTTTTCATTCTTTTGGTAAAATCATTCAGTCTTTCAGCTTTAAGTAGGTTTTTTATAGGTGCCTATTAGCAGGTTGAATCTTCTATTCCTAGTTTACTGAGAATTTTTATCATGAATAGATATTGAATTTTGTTGAGCTGCAGAAATGTTAGGTAAATAGTGAGAAATTCCAGGTCTCTTAGGAATGAAAGTGGGTGCTATTGCCCACATCGTGATCCTGCCCCATCCTAATCTCCTGAGTGACTGCCATATATGGGGAGGAGGGAATACTCTACAAATCTGCCAAAAAAATGCTGCAAAAAAAATGCAGAGGACTCTCTAGCCCACGCGTGAAGCAGCATAGGTAGCATAGAGTCTGGAAATCGACCTAGAACAACAAACATGCATAGTTAAGGCTCAGTTGGGTGATCCCAACTGTCCAATCAAAGTGGTTCCATGGTGACTTCTGAACCATGAGGGAGGTCCCAATCTGGGCACTATAAAACAAGATGCAGACCATAACTGAGTTCCTTTTTGTGTCCTTCCTTTGCTGTGACAATGAGTCTGGTCACCATCTGTAGCATATGTATCATGCTTTGTAAACATGTATCTTGCTCTTGCCCTATAATCCTATCTTTCTTCAATAAACCTTATTTTCATGCTTGCCTAACTTTGGAGTGTCTGGTCATTCTTCAGCCATGGGCGTACCAAGAACAGACATTTTCACACTAAAACCTGACAGAAAGAGCCTTCAACAAAATTCAGTATCTATTATTCACATGATCATGTGATTTTTCCTTTTGTGGTCTGTTGATATGATGAAATACATTGAGTGATTTTTGAATGTTTCCTATCTCAGATTTGCCTACCTTGGATAAATCTCACTTTGTGGTGATATATCACCTTTTTCATATACTGCTGGATTGCATTAGTAGATATTTTGCTGAGAATTTTTGCATTTATATTTAAGAGCAGTCTCATTCTGTAGTTTGAATTTCTGGAATGTCTTTTTCTGATTGTGGTATCACAGTAAATCTGGCCTCATAACATAAACTAAATCTTTTCATTTCTTCTATTTTCTAGAAAAATATATATAGAATTGGTGTTAATTCCTCCTTAAATATTTGTAAAATTTGATAACACACACATCAAGCCCTGGAGTGTTCTTTCTCATGGTGGGGAGAGGGTGTTTTTGTGTCAGGTTTGAATCAGCCCCTAGTTGTGCTAACTCAGACTGGGGACCAAGAGGTTTCATGACTAAGTGGCCAACTAAATGCTTTGAAATTCACAGTTTATTGAGAGGCTTTCACACACCAACAGTTATGCAAAGATATTCAACATACACACAAGCACTGATAAGAGAAAGGGGGAAATGAACAAAGGTGCTATAGCCCAGGAGATCAGCACACTCAAATTTCCTGAAACTCTGAACAGGGAGGGAATGGGGTGAGGGAGTGTAGATAGCTGCTCTACATGGGCAGAGCTTCCAGAGGGTGCTGCTGCCTATATCAAGAAGAGGTGTCAGAGTTCTCACAAGCAGAGCTTCTGCAGGCATCTCACCACGGTCAGTCTCTTTGCTGATTTTATAGCCCTTTGCCGGAGTGTTTATGATGATTATCCCAGCTGCCTTTTGGGTTCACTTTCTTTCTAGTCTTGGGAATGCCTGGCCATAGCAGGTGTCATCACCTCAGGCCATTGATTATACATAATTTTATCACTTTAAGGAATCAGAAATTTCACTGTGGGCTGTGTCACTTGTCATAAGTGACTCCAGTTTGAGACTTTAGAGTCATGAAACATATCAGAATTTTAAACAAAAATTCAACTTGGAAATATTGGTACATGGATAGATAGGTTCACAGACATATTATACAGAAATAGGTTGAGGAAGATATATTTCTTCTCCTTTCTTCATTTTCCTTTGTTATAATATTTCTATAATAAATATGTATTACTTTTCTAAAACAAATGTAATTTTTAATTGTAATGCGAGTAAGGGAGCCTAACTAAATTCAGGTGTTCATCGGGAACAACAAAGGAATGGGAATAATAAAAGTCAAGAAATTTTGAAAAAAATAATGAGGAAGACTTTTAAGAGCTATACTACAATAATATTAAAACAATGTAGTAGAGTTCTGTAGGAATCAACAGGTCAATTAAGCGAAAAATAAATAAGAAATAGATGTGTGTATGAGACAGACAGAAAATGTAGTAATGTTAGAAATGTTAGGTATGTAGATAGTTGGCTTTTCTAAGAGCAGAGAAATTCTAGGTTGTTCAGTTACAGATATTGGGGACAAAACAAAATTAGCTTCTGAACTGACATTATAAAGAAGAACTCCCAAGTTGGATTAAATATTAAAATTTAAGACATTGAAGCCAAAACTGCCATTAGGTTATGGCAGATCTATATGGCAGACTATAGATCTATGTGTGGCATGGATTGAACTGCATCCCCTCAAAATTTATATGTTGAAGCCCTAACCCTAATGTGACTGTATTTGGAGGTAGAGCTTTCAAGGCTTTAACTTTAATTAAGGTTAAATGAGGTCATAAGGGTGGGCCTTAACCTGATAGGACTGGTGTCCTTGTAAGAAAACGAAGAGACACCAGAGATCTTGCTCTCTGTGCACACACAGAGGAAAAGCTCTATGAGGACACAGCAAGAAGGCAGCCTCTGCAAGTCAGGAAGAGCAGTTTTCCCAGAACCCACCCTGCTGCTACCTTGATGTTGAACTACTATCCGCCACAGCTGTGAGACAATAAAGTCCTGCTGTTTAATCCACCCAGGCTACGATATTTTGTTATGGCAACCCAAGCAGACTAACACATTGTGCAAGCAAAGGAGGGAGGAAGCTGTCCTTGTGGGGAAGGGGAAATCACAAAGTAAACAGACAGATTTCACTTAAAGTTAAAATATTGAAAAGGTTTAAAACAAACAAAAAGCTATCAACAACATTAAAGCCAGGCAACATGCCACAAAATATTTGCAACACATTCATAAGTAGGTCAACCTAAAAATAAAAGACGAATTCCCTCAGGGGTTGAATAGACAATTTATGAAAGACTGTCAAATGTCCAGAATGCATGAGTAAAAATCTTTTATCTCAAAAGTACTCAATTAAATAAAAATTATAAGAAAGAAATTTCATAGAAAACATTTTTAAAAATTGATAATAAATACTGTTTATCATTGTGAGGAGACTGGTGCCATATAACACACAGTGGGAGAGTAAATTAAGACATTCAGTTTGAGAAGTCGGTTTGTCAACGTTTATCTAAATCATACTCCTTGACCCAATATTACACTCCTAGAAATTTATTCTTAAAGTGCTTAAATACTGGGATTTTTAAGCACTAACATTTTAACTCCAGAAATAAATAGGAAGTGCATATTTTTTTGTTAAGAAAGAAACAGACACATTATGAATGTGAGTAAATGCAGAAGGACACAAGCCACAGAGGTTAGGAGTGTTATAGATCAGTTTCCTACCACACTGGGTAGCTCCTGGAGCAATCCAATGGCTCAGAAGGGTTTTTGGAATTCTTCAGCAGGCTTTAGTTCACCAGGGAAAATACATCTTTCCCACCAATTATGTTTGAAACAGATAGCATAATAATATGCTTTTCACACTCTTAAATACTAAAAAAAAAAAAAAAAAACGCATGGTAGCTCAATTTAAGTTGCTATTTGTAAATTGTACGGCTTTGTGTTTAATGCCTGTTAACCTCAAGTGCCTTGGGAGATGGTATGGACACACACACACACACACACACACACACGCACTCACACAGTGGTATGGTCTAGGGCACATTGGGCCTCAAGAAGGGGAACCAAAATAGAAGACAAAATTTCAGCTACATGCAATTCACAGTAGAAATATTCATAATAGCAAAAATGTCTAAATAAAAGAAGAAATTATATGTCCATAAATAGAAAAATATATTAAAATTATTTAGTAGAGGAAAATTTAATGAAATGAAGTGATGAGCAGTAAAAAGGCTGCTTCTAAGGGTGTGGACGTTATGATCACAGCAGGAAGGATATAAACAAGTATTTCTTCAGCAGATATTTACTGAGCCCGTATCATAGGCCTGACACTGTTTAAGGAGCAAGATACAGAGTTACCAAAAGAAAATTATTTCGGTGACTTGAATAGAGGTTAAAGGCATTATGAAATTGCTCCGTATCAAGAGGCATCCAGGTGACTGCCAGATTAAGGCAGGGTCGCTGTTTTTATGGACTGGGGAAAGGTTAGTTATGTGTCCTTGTGGTTTGACTCAAGAATTTACTGTTGTCTGCAACCCAAACTTGCCCTGCCACTTGCTGGGGATCCTTGGTGTAGTCCAGTCAGAAAAGAAATGGGGGAGGAGGAGGGGGAGGTGAGAGGGTAGGAGTTGCAGAGGGGAGACTGAGGATCCTGTATCTTGTTGGTTTTCGTCATTTCACAATGAGTGAACCAAACACAACATCTGCTCTCAAGGAGTTAACATGCTGACAGGAGGAAAGCGACAGTAAATAAAACAGATAAACGCACAATGCCAGGGGATATGTGCTGCAAAGAAAGTTAAAGCAGGTTAAGGAAGACAGCAGTAGGGCCCAGGGAATCTGAAATGTGGCCTGGGGGTGTTGTAAGGAGGGTAATCAAGAGTCTCTTTGATTAAAGAAAGAAGTGAAGGGTGAGCCAAGTGAGAATTTGGGGCAAGATTCCAAAGCACAGGGAATAGCAATGCAAAGCATTTGGCGCCACCGGTTCAGGACTCAGCAACTACAGTGACTACATGGAGGAGAGAGGGAGAGAGTAGGATCTGAGTTCAAGGAGGTGCAGGGAGGGGGACGGTGGACTAAATATGTTCTTGTACAAGATAGCAAATATTCTTCCTTTTTTTTTCTTTACTTCCGTAAAATAGCTATCTTCTTAGATGGATTTATTAATGGCCTAACCGGCAGCCTTAAGGGATAGTTTAAAATAAAACAGAGTAATTTGTTTCTTACAGATGCAGAATGTTTAACAAAAAAATAATTGTTATTTTAAAATTTAAAAGTAAAATTGTGTGATTAAGCATGTTAAGCATTTTTGAGAAGTATATAACAAATTTAGGTTAAAGGGATCCAGACAAGAATAAAATGAAAATCAGCATGAGCAACAGAAAACTGAAGGCAATGCCATTTCACTCTACATTTCTTAGGCAACACATGGTATTTTTCTATGATTTCTATTTTAAAAAAATTGTGAAGATTATTAGTATTCCACTTCCTCAAAGTCATAATTTGAAAACCATACATTTTATGTACCAGAAAAATAATGTAGGTTGACATTTAAAATAACAAATTTTATTTAAAAAAAAAAAAAACAGTTTTTTCTGCCCATCTACTACCCAAAGAATTCTTGGTTAGTTAAATATTTTTAAGATTAAAAATCATATTGTATTGCATAAGGAGGGTGCTTCTCCAAACACTTAAGCTATATTACGCTGGGTAAATGGGAATTTCAGGAAACAGAGGATTTTGATAGAAACAGCATTTATCTTGGTGGGTCTCAACAAAAAATGTTCTTTCTCCTCTAACTATTAAATCAAATTCTGCTTTTTATTCCATATGAAAGTTAATGTTTTTTTCTTTCTTGGCAGTTTGCTTGCTATGCCAAAAGAAAAAAGTGAAATGAAAAGGACTAACACATAACTTTTCTCTTTTGTGGTTTTGCATCTCCTGACATTTAAAAAACAAAACAAAACACTTGACTTCACTGCCTTTTCTAGAACACAAAATTATACGTTAATTTGAAGGCAGAATTAATGAGAAGAGAATGAATGTATTTCAAATTGTTCTTTCACTGAAAATATCACCTTGAGCTTAAGTATTGTTTTCTGTTGTCAAAAGCAATTATTGCAAATGATAATAATCTTTTGAACCTAATTTTTTCATGCATATTTATGCTTTTGATTTTTTTCCTTTCCATGACTGTATTTTAATTTTACTTGTAAACTCTAGAATTAACGGTATTAAAGTGTTAATACAATTTTATATAATACTAATACACTGAGTTATAAAGTTGTACTCCCTGTTCCAAACTCACTCCATTCACATGCTTTAGAGGTACCACTTTGGGTTGTCTTCTCTGTGTTGTTTTGAGACTTACTTTTACTTATATTTTATAATGTGTGTAACCATACATATATTGGTTTCTTATGAATAATCTCTATTGATGCCATGCTATGAATGATGGGAAATCTGTCCTATATACCACCTTTTTTTCCATTTCCAGTCTTCTAAAATTTTGGATAGATGGTAGATAGATAGAGATGTAGATATACATGTACATATAAAGAGAGAGAGGGAGAGACAGTGCACACATGTGCAAGAGAGAATTAATTACTCAAAGCTTTATTTCTTGATCCAGTAATTTTAGTCATTATTTTTCCCACTATGTACAATAAAGAAAGTAGCAACACTATACTTTCCTCATTCCTTTCTTTTTCTGTCCTCTCTCTTTCTCAAAATCTCTCTCTCAAATAGGTTTGCTTTTTTAAATGTATTACCAAGGTTATATTTGCTTTTTTGTGTGTATAACTGTGATTTTCCCATGTTTTTGTTGGTTCTAAAACCGAAAACCTATGAGTGATATTTGCATTCTTATGATAAAGAGAACATTTCTATGAAGCCAGGAAGTAAGAGTGAATCCATAGATAAGATGCTATCATCTTAAGTCAGCAACCTTCTGCACTAAAAGGACAGTATTTCGAGCATCAAGATCAAATGCAATTCATCAAATGCTGTGAATCAAGCCACATTTTGTTTGTCTCCTGTTTAGACTGTGACCTTTCTGTCATTTGTTTATTCACCAGAGAAATATACTCATCCTTTCTCATGCACATGTCTAGTTATGCTATTTGCTGATCAATATAACATGTGGAGGCCTCTTCATAAGTCATCCGCACAACTGTGCCTCTAGGATTTCTTTCCTTTTTTCCCCCACATGAGCTCCATTGGTTCTTGGGTTTTCTGACACCTTCCTTAGCAGATTGCCTTTTTGCTTTGTTATGTGATCTAACATCATATAGTTCTTTTTATTTTTTCCAGCAAGACTGCAGGGAGGTAAAATTTGTGTAATTCTGTGTATAACAGTGTGTTTATTTTGCCCTTGCAATTTGAGTAGGTCTAGAATTCCAGGTGCAACACTTTAAAAAATTAGAAGGCTTTGCTCCATTGAATTCTAAGTTTTGGAACTCCTGTTCAATGTTATTCTGATCCTGTTTCTTTGTAGATAATTGTCTTTTCCTCTTTCGAAGACTTTTTTTTTTCCTTTATACTTGGTATTATCTTCTGAAATTTTTTATGACATATATGAATATGTTTCTTCAAATGTATTATTATTGACCCTGAGAGTCTCTCCTTAATTCTTGGAAATTTTATTTCTTATTTTTTCAATTATTTCTCTCAATAGATATAATTTTTTTCCATAATTTATTTTTTTAAAAAGTTAGTAGCATCCGAGTAATTCTGTATTAACTTTTTTCCTTAATAATTGTTTTTTTATTATTTAATTTTTGGTAAAATATACATAACAGAAATTTATCATTTTAATCATTTTTATCATTTTTAATCATTTTTAAGTGTATAATTTTGTGGCATTAAGTACATTTACATTTTGTGCAACCATCACCACCACCCATCTCCAGAACATTTTCATCTTTTTAAATTAAAACTCATTAAACAGTAACTCCTCATTTCCCCCTCCTTCCCTGGCCCATCCCACCCTCCAACCCCCGCCCAGGCCCTAGCAACCACTATTCTATTTTCTGTCTTGATGAATTTGACTACTTTAGGTAGCTCATATAAGTGGACTCATGTAATATTTGTCTTTTTATGATGGCTTATTCCATTTAATATATTTTAAAGGATCATCCATGTTTAGCTTGTATCAGAATGGCCTCCCTTTTTAAGGCAGTAAGTAATATTCTATTCTAAATATATATTGTATTTTGTTTACTCATTCATCTATCAATGGACACTTGGTTTGCTCTCATCTTTGGCTACTGTGAATAAAGCTACTATGAACTATGGCTATATAAATAGTTATTAATATTTCATTGCCGACTTTCAATTTGTTAGGGTAAATATCCAGAAGTGGAATTGCCGGAGCTCTATCACAGTTTTTAACTGCATTCTGAGAAAGGTCTTCAACAATCATTCCAGCCTTCTGAAAATTTTATTTCAGCAACTATATCTTTAATCTCCTTGACTTTTAAAATCTCTAATTACTGTAGAAATATACCCTTTTATGTATAGATTCAAAACAAAGGTGACATAAAGGCATTTGTAGCAAAACCAGAACTGAAAGAAATCAGAAGACAGGATTAAAGGATATTATGAGGAAATCCTTCAGGCTAAAGGAAAATGACCTTAGATGAATCCATTGTGATGGGGAAAAAAAACAGAAGAAGAAAAAATAAAAGAAAAGCTAATATAGTAAAAAGAGCAAATATATGGGTAAATCTAAATGGATACTCAACATATAAAATATTCACACTAATGCCTTGTGAGATTAAAAATATAGAAAATGAATACACCCAACAAAAAAATAGCATAAGAGTCAAGATTTGAGTAAATGGTGTTAAAGGAATTAAGAGTCCTTTAATTGTGAAATGATATTCTAATTTATATGGGACTTTGAAAAGACATAGATGCATTACATAATCTCTAGTAAAACCACTCAAAGACTATAACAAATACATAGAAGCAAAATGGAATATTTAAAACTAAGAATTCTTAATTAAACAATAAAAAGAGAGAAAAATAAACATAGAATGGTTGGAAATTTTTTAAACTCAAATAGCTCAGTAATTCTACTACATAAAAATGAGGTAAATATTTTAATTAAAAAATAAAGATTGTCATGCTTGATTAAGGGAATTCTGCTCCATGCTATTTACAGGAGACATACTTGAAAATATAAGAACTTAGAAAAGCTGCAAATAAAGATGATATAAAAGATGTATACTGCAAACAATAGCACAAGAAAGATAGTTTATATATCTAAAGTAGATATTGCAGAATAAAGCACTAATATAGAGAACCATTTTATAATGATAAAAAGGTCAGTTCTCCAGGAAGTTATACTATTAGTAAATGTCAATTCATCTAATAATATGATCTCAAAATATTGAAGCAATATTGCTTTTCATGGCTTTAATATGCACAAATTTCAGTTACTACAGTTTAAATAATACCATTCTCCCAACTTGATGGTTCAAATTTCAGTTACCATGGTATATTAACTGTGAGTAATACATAAGGTGCAAACTTTGCTACTATAGCTCTTTAGTGCACAGATCACTACTTAAATATATGTACATCACGATCAGTGACAAACATCACTTCTTTGAAGATCTGTTGGACAATTGGTCACTATGCGTCTGTTTTTCAATTTATGCACAGAAAGCGAAGTGTGCATTGTATTGCCTCCTTATCTCCGGGTGATAAACCCATCTGACATTTAACAAAAATAAATAATTAAAGGAAGGAATTGGCCCACAAGGATACAAGTACAGAAAAGAAAAAGTGATGATATTAGAAGTAGAATTTGAAAAAAAGTGTAAATGGAGTTGTGAAAGAACCGATTATGGGAACAGTTTCAGTCTAGATATTCAGCCAGAGGAACTTAGAGAATGCCAGAATAATGACAGAATGAGGAAAGTGGTCGCGAATGAAGATGTCCCATGGAAGTAATACTGTCAACCAAAATACACATTAATGTAACCCTCAGAAATACTTCAAGACATTGAAACTGCAAAGGATAATATGTTGGAAACTTATCTAAACTTATAAATAAGTATGAATATTCACCACAGAATAAAAAAGATGCCCACTCTGTTTCACAAAATATACAATGAGAAGAAGAAGGCAAACATTGTTTAAATTACTCTTTTTTTAATTTTTTTTATTTCAGCATATTATGGGGGTACAAATGTTTAGGTTACATATATTTCCTTTGCCCCACCCGAGTCAGAGCTTCAAGTGTGCCCATCCCCCAGAGGGTGCGCGCCACACCCACCCCTTCTTCCCCCTCCCATCTGCCCGACACCCAATAAATGTTACCACTATATGTGCACTTAGGTGTTGATCAGTTAATACCAATTCCATGGTGAGCATAGATGGTGTTTGTTTTTCTATTCTTGTGATACTTCACTTAGTAGAATGGGTTTCAGCTCTATCCAGGATAATACAAGACCTGCTAGATCACCATTGGTTTTTGTGGCTGAGTAGAACTCCATGGTATACATATACCACATTTGATTAATCCATTCATGTATTGATGGGCACTTTGGTTGTTTCCACATCTTTGCAATTATGAATTATGCTGCTATAAACATTCTAGCACATATGTCCTTTTTCTCTCTTGATAATTTTCTTATAAAAAATAAAATACTTAAATTCTCAATGTTTCTAATGTTTTAACTTATAGCGTGTTAAAGAAACATTAGTGTTACTGTTTTTTTCAACCCCTTATACAATTATAACTGACAATGAGGGTTTTAATACTTTGACAACATTGTCCATAGGTCATGGAACGATTATCATTTTGCTATTGAATATTTAGATCATTTTGTATGATTAGAGCTTTCATTAATGCTTTTATGGCCTGCACCATTGTACCAAGGGAGAACTGCCGTATAATACAAAACAAACATGATGAAAAGGGAAATCAGAAGATCACAATCTCTATGGGACATTTTAACAGATTTTACTCAGTAACCAATAAAACAGGACAACAAAATCAGAAAAAATAGAGAAGATTCGAACTACATGTTTAACAAACTGAGCTATATTGTTTGAAAGATTTTATGATTGTATGTATCATGTATATATTTAATGCCTCCCTCCAAACTGAAGATACCACTCTTTTCAAGTGCACACGGAACATTTACTAAAAGTAACTAAATGCCAGACTATATAGCAATCCTCAATACATTTCAGTGAATTAAAATGATTTATTTATTTTATTTCTTTTTTAAATAAAATGATTCAGAGCAGGGGTCCCCAATCTATGGTGAGTTTTATACTTATTTCATTATATATTATAATGTAATAACAATAGAAATAAAGTGCACAATAAATGTAATGTGCTTGAATCATCCCAAAACCACACCACGCCACACACACACACACACACACACACACACACACACACACACACACACTCTGGTCTGTGGAAAAACTGTCTTCCATGAAAATGTTCCCTGGTACCAAAAAAGTTTGGGGACCACTCATTTAGAGTATTGTCTCTGACCACGGTAGACTTAAGCTAGAAATCAACAGCAAAGGGAGAAAAAGAAAATTCTTCATTTTGGAATTTGAGCAATACATTTTTAAGGCTGAATCATATAAAACTGTGAATTTCAAAAGAAAAATTTAAAAAATACTTTGAATTCTTTATTAGTAGAAATACTACACATCAAGAGGAGTGGCATTCACCTAAAGCCATTGTCAAAAAAAATTGAAATCTTTAAATGATATATTTAAAAAGAAGATGTACTAGAAAATAAGTACCCATGCCAAGACTTTAGAATAATATCAAATTAAATTTAAACCAAATGGAAGAAAGCAAACAATAAATATCAGAGCAGACATTCATTGAAATGAAAATAAAGATATCTTAGAAAAGAACAACAAAGAAAAATAGTGGTCCTTTGAAAAATGCAATATACCTGATAGATCTCTGGCAAGTGCAATTAAGAAAAAAGGAGAAACGCACACAAATCCAATATCAAAAGCAAAAAAAGACATCACAACAGATTTTGCAAATATGAAATGCAAACAAGGTGATATTATAAATTGTACCATTAAATCTGAAAATTTAAATTAAATGGACACAACTTATCAACATTATACAAGAAATAAAAACAAAAACTCTATATAAGTCTATCTCTATACCTACTTAAGAAAAAGAATCTATTTTTAGAGAACTTCTCAAACAAGAAATTTAAGGACTATATGACTTCACTGAATTCCAATATTAGGAAAGATACAATATCATATTAGTCCCAACCCTTCCAGTGAACAGAAAAGGAATAAATACTTTCCCATTTTTGATGAGTTTAGCACAATATTGATACCAAAATCTACCAAATGTGTAACAAAAAAGGAAAATTAAAAACTAATTTCTTTACTAATCATAGATACAAAAATCCAATGCAAGTCAAATCTAGAAATATACAAAGTAGTACCTTAGATTCCAAAATTTGTTTATCATTTCAATAGCAATCAATGTTCATGGAATAAAAGGGGAAAATCATTATGACTATAAAAATTCATAAAAACATCTGATAAAATTAAACATAAATTTAAACAAAATTGATAGAGACTAATTTGTCCAATATAAAACTTTCAACAAACTAAGGATACAATGAAAAGTTCTTACTGTGATGAAAATTATCTACAATTAAAACAACAAACAATATTAAACAATTTGAGTTTTGGAAATCAGGGAAGAGACAAGGATGCCTGCTGTCATTACTTCTATTCGTTCAGTATTCTACTAGAAATTTTAACTAATGCAAAAAGAAAAAGAAAGCAATCAAAGGTATAAAAATTAGTAAAGAAGTAATAAAACTGTCATTTTTCAGGTAATATGATTATTCACATATAAAAAAATCTAGAGAAAGTATTAACTTTCATATATTTAGCAAGATTTTTGTAATCATGTAATTAGAATATGGAATTTAAACCTCAATACCATTTATGACATCATGAATAACTCAAATATGTATAGTTAAATTTCCAGTCGGGGTGATAGAGCAAAATCCTGTCTCAGAAGAAAAAAAGGGGGGTGGAGAGGAGGAGGAGCAAGAGCAGGAGCAGGAGAGGCAGACACCACATGGTAGGATCTAGGATCCAATCAGATGGAACACTGGCATCGCCCTATGACAGGATCCAGTCAGAGTATATTTCCTGACATCTCCCTATAGCAAGGTCCTATTAAATCATGCCTCATTACCCTCTGACTATAAAACCTGGGCCAACCCCTCAGCAAGACAGATTTGAGTCCCACTCCTGTGGCTTTGTTTTGGCCACCTGACAATAAACCTTCCTCACTGCAAAAATCCGGTGCTTCGGTGTTTGGCTTTCCATTGCGTGGGCAAACAAACCTAGTTTGGTTTGGTAACACTACTAAAATTGGTGCTTTTCAAAGGCACCATTAAAGAAAATTAAAAGCATGAAAGAAAATGGTTACAATATGTAATAACCAAAAATTGACTATTATTGAAAATCTTAAAAATAAAAAAACAAATTTGTAAGAAAATGGCAATGCTATAGGAAGATGGGCAAGGTGTTGGAGTGTTGGAAGAGGAGTGTCACACAAGAATATATCCAAATGGACAATGATCAAATCATAAGGTGTTCAGCTTTAGTAGTTATGAAGGAAATGCAGATTAAAACCAAATTGAGATACTGCTGAACACATCTCAGGATAACTAAAATTTAAAAGATTGACAGTACAAATGTTGACAAAGATATGGGTTAACTAGAAGTCTCAAATTCTCCTGGTAGGAGGATAAATTGGTAAAAGCACTTTAGAAAATTGATAGTTGAAGGTATTCAGTCACTATAATCCAGCAATCCTAGCTCAATGACCCAAAAGATATACATATATATGCACAAAAAATATTTATAGTAATAATAATAGTAGTGTTGGTTGTAGCAGGTGATTATTGAAAACTATTGATATCCGTTACTGGAAACAGTTAAAATGCCCATCAACAGTAAAATAGATAAATTGCTGTATATTCAATATCTAGAATATTAAACAGCAAGGAAAATTAATAAACCATTAGTACATAATAGAACATGAAGAAGAAAAAATAACATCCTGACGCAAAAGAAAAAAATATATATATATACACATATAAACACACCGTATGATTTTCTCTAAGTTCAAAATCATGGAAGTCTGGAAAGCAGGCATTGGGGTTTGTCACTAGAAGGCAGCACAAGAGATATTACCAGGGTATTATAATCATTATATTTTTTAACCTGGATGGTAATCACATGAATATATTTACTTCATGAAAATTTTTTGAGTTGCATATTTAAGATTAGTGTGCTATTCTCTGTTTGTGCTACATTCAAGATAGTATTAACTGGCAGGTTAAACTCTCCTCTCTAAGCCTCCAATCTACTGAAATGAAGACTCATGAGGAAGGTGTAATACTCATAAAGTTATTAAAAATTTAAAAATGACAATTTCAATATGTCAGAGTTAGGTGCATAGAACTGTAACATCTATATTGTAATACTCTGTTCTCTGTTCATATTAGCTCACCTATTAGCACTGCTTTTATGAATGCGTTTTATTTTTTCCTTCTTTGCTCTCATTTTAAGAGATTCTTATTAAGTATGGAAGGTAAATATATCCACGTAAAACACCAGCTAGAATCCAAGTTTTCTTCTAACTTTCCATGTTATTTATACTGAGAATACATTAATTTGAAATGCTTCCTATTGTTCAATAAATTTGATCTTGCCATCTAAACTAGATTATAATAGCAACATTACTTTTTTTTTTTTTTCAGCTCCTGAAAATTTGCTGAGTTCTTCCTGTCCAGGACTTTCCTCCTCGCCGTGTACTGCCCTCTGCTTGGAATGCTCCCTTCTCCCTCTCTGCCTAGCTGGGCACTCATCAGATTGCAAGGTTTGATTTGTGCTTTCTCTGTCTTTGTAATAGGCACTAGGACTTCAAAAACTACAGACATTTGTGTCCTGATTTCCATAGTGAGAGTTTTCATATTAACATTTACTCACCTAAATGCTCCTAAAATGAGAAATAAGGTTTGTTAATAATCATAACAAACACAGGGGCAGGCAAATTGTCTTGCTCCTAGTAGATGCTCAAATATTTATTGAATACATGAATGTTAAGGAAGGTTATCAACTAGGACAGTGTTTACATATAAATAATAAAAACTGATGAATTGTGGCTTAAACAAATAGGAGTTTACTGTTATCACATAAAAATGTCTGGGAGTAGGCAGTGCTGTCAATGGTTCAGTGGCTCAGCAAAGCTCTCCAGGGTCTAGATTCTCTCTATCTTTCGTCTCTGCCATCCTTAGCTTCATGGATTTTATTCCTCATGTGTGTCCCTTCACAAGATTTTTTGAGATATTTACCACAAACTCGCACATCGTGCTATTTCTAAGCCTGGATGGAAGGTGAATATAACCAGGAAGAAAAATATTTTCTAGAAGCTTACAGAAATTATCACTTTCCAGAATTGGGTCATATTATCACACCTGGGTGCAGAAGAGCATGAGAAAGTCAGTATCTCTCTCTTTCACACTGTGTTGTGGGAGATGGACAAGTGAGATAATAAGTAGGAATGCCTTCTGGGGAAGCCAACGAACCTTGTCTTCTACAAATCCCAGATGTAGATTTCCATATATCAGTGTGGACGTGTAGTAGAGTTTAGTAAATACTTACTAGTGGACTGATGGATTTTCAGCTCTTCTATTAATATATACACAAAACAGCATCAAATCTACTAACTTTCCTTGAAGACAAGATCATCATTGGACAATATTTCAACCTCTTTCATGTCCAGTTACATAAATATGTCTGAACTGGTGAACCATGAAGAAGATATAACAAGTGTCCATGAAAATAAAAATTTTTTAAAAGAAGAAATAAAGCAAAGTACAGCAAATATATCACATGATTTCTGCCTGGATTTCATCAAATTTGATAGCTCGTTTTTGTCTGGCATAGGTATCATTCATATTTTATTCAGCACAGGCAAATTGAGCTACCAGATATTAGATAACAACAGATATTAGATAATAACAGATAATTTTAAATCATCTCATAGTTCCCAACTTCAGGGAGTAATGTTACTACAGAATCTATTTTTTTAAATAATAAACCAATTCAATCTTCCCTTGGTTTATTGCTGGACCCATATTACCCTTTAATTTTGATACTATCTAGATTCCAAAAATGTAGTCTTAAATGGAGTTATGTCTATTGCTCCAGAATTTCATATTAGACAAATCATCAAATAATTTGAGATATTTTAGCATACTGTGCCACAGAAATCCAATAAGATTTTTTTTTTTACATTGGAAGAATTTTGCTTAGAATAATTGTAACTAATGCATTAATTTAATAATTCAAAATTACACTATCAAATGACTCACTAATTTTAGCTTTGTTCATCATCACTCTTCCATAAAAATGGAGTGTCAAAAAAATCAAGATTTTTTAGATAGAATACATTTACTGACTAGATAGCTTTAGATTGCTAATGAGTAGTGAGTTTGCTTACTTGAATAGATATAATTATCTTTTCAAAAAATAAACAGTAAATTAAAAAATTAAGAAAATAAGTTTTTCCATTTTGCCTATTTATTACTCAATGCAGTTTGAGGAAAAAAATAGACTCTAGAGTTGATGAACAAACAAATCCATAATTCCAGTAGGCAATCACAGTTTGTGCTTTGTCACAATCCTAAGGCAAGGAATTCTTCCAGAATTATTTTCTGGTACTGCAACTCTGTGTATGAGTATGTGTGTGGGGGTACACACACATAAGTATCTTAAGGTCATGCTGCATCTATCTTTGTAAGCTACTTTTTCTATTTATATGAATACATTACTGCTATACTTTGGATATAACAGAATTTAGGTATTGCTAAAGACTTTTAATAAATTTCACAAGATCAGGGAACCTGAGTGTATACCTCTAAACCCCACACAAAGTTTGAGATGTACCAGTCTCTCATGAAGGGTGAGGAGAAACAAAAGGAAATATGTGAAATCTATAATTCACAAGTAAGAGGTGGTGAAGAAACTTTTGAATTCTTCCTGAAGTTATGAATAGGAGATCTGACTTTTTTTTCCTCTACCAAACATCCATCCCTTAATTACTGGATCAGTAACCTAGTTCCTACAAACAAACAATAATTCTCAAGAAAAGTAAAATTAGCCCACAAAGGAATGGAAACATTTTCCTAATTATGCAGCGGTTTGCAAGGCCATCCCGCTCACAGGGAAGAAAGCACTATACTGCTTATTGCACACAAAGCTCTGGTTTCTTCTCCCTTGATAAGGACATAGGAAACTGCTCCACTCCAGTATGTTGTTCCTCTTGATCAGTGCTCCTTTAGCTTCCCAAAGATCTATATAAGCTTGGAAATTACAATTTGTAAGAGACCGATTCATCTCTAAATACATCATCATCATCTGCCTCTGGAGCGGTGGATCTGAACTTTGGCTGTACACTAGAATCATCTGGGCAGCTTTGAAAAACTAGAATATCTGGGATCTTGTCCAGGCAATTGCATCATTACATAAGAATCTCTGGATCCCTGGGAGTTTAAGGGGACAGGTACCCAAGTTTTTGTTGTTGTTGTTGTTTTTTAAGCTCGGCAGGTGATAACTGTTAGATTTTAGTCTGAAACTGTCCGTTCTTGGCATGCTCATGGCTGAAGAATGACCAGACACTCCAAAGTTAGGCAAGCACGAAAATGGGGTTTATTGAGGAAAGAAAGATAGGATTATAGGGCAAGAAGAACAAGATAGAGGTTTACAGAGCATGGTACATACACCACAGGTGACGACCAGATCCATTGTCACCGCAGGGCAAGCAAAAGAAAGGACCAAAAGAGAGAGATTGACTATGGTTTCCATCTTATTTTATAGTGGCTGGCTAGGGACCTCCCTCATGGTTCAGAGGTCACCATGGAACCACTTTGATTGGACAGCTAGGAGTCACATGACCTGAGCCTTAACTACACATGTGGGTTCTAGCTCACTTGCCAGTCTTTATGGTACCCATGCAGCTTGGTCCTTGGGCTAGAGAGTCCTCTGCATTCTTTTGCAGGTGGCATGCCAAGTTCTGATTGGCAGATTCATAGGGTATTCCCTCTTCCCCCAGGTATGGAGAATTAGGGTTGGGCAGGACCAACCAGTGGGGGCAACAGCGCCCACTTTCATCCCTAGGAGACCCAGAATCCCTCGCTATCTACCTAACAGTAATGATGCAAGATAAATGTAAAAAATATCACTCTATAGGAAAAGGGAGCAGTAATGTTCTTTAAGATTATCTACCTATTTATCTATCATC